>LQRL01125271.1:0-10301 GCA_001703475.1 Hydroides elegans
AGGCCAAGACCTTTCATATGAGCCTATTCCCAGGTCTCTACGATCATCCGTTACAAAGATACAGCCTGGAAAAGTATCGATGACGGACGGACGGACGGACACCCCGAATCTATAGGCCCCCAACCTTTGGGGTTGGGGCCTAATCAGAGCGCCGACGGCGCGAACAAATATTTAAGAGTGTTGGTGGTAAGCGAGCGCCGAAGGCGCGAGCAAAATTTTTGATAAATCGATTTTATAACACATTAAAATGTGTTTTAATATGTATAAAAAAATGAAAATCTTGCTCTTGCCCAAAAAAAAAAGGTTTAAAAGGTTTTAAAAGGTTTTTTTGTTGAAAAAAAAGGTTCGCTCTAAAAAAAAAAGGTTTTAAAAGGTTTAAAAGGTTCCGCTGGGAAGCCTGAACGGGACTTCGAAATTCCCTGATTCTCCCTGATTTTCCCTGACGCTGGTCACCCTGATTTAATAACTGACTTAGGTATTGACATGGTAACCATTCAAGGTTAACCAATGTCAATCTGACCTACTTGAAATCATCATTTAGTAATATTTAAAACGCCACTGAAATTTTTCCTATACAAAACATAGGCTTACCTGCTCTGTGCGGCTGTACACCTGGCTTCCAAGTGGTCTGATGACGCCGCGAGCGGCCTGTGGGACAAACGCGTTTTTTTTTCTTATACTTATGGACTTATTCACATGCATTACTATTGATAAATATTAATATTAATGTAATCATTATTACCGATACTTTATAATGACGCTTTCATTACATTTTATTGCTAAAGTATGAAATCTTCAAAACTACGGGCTATTTAAATGATTAAATACACTAATCATCTGGATCAAGCTAAGAAAATTCAATAACCATTTCAAGAACTCTGAACTGAATTGATCCTATATTTCTCTCTATCCTAAGCCTTAAATTTAATATAAAATCACGAGAGAAATATGCCAGACGAGTTGGTCAAAAAAGAGTAATTGTCACAACAGAGACATCGACCATTAAAAAAATATCACTTGAAATTTCAAAATTGGTCGAAAGCGTCGAAGCTTAACACAGCGATGAAGGGACAAGAATGGCATATGTTTGAAAACTGAAGGTTGAAATCGGATAAAAGATAGGTTGTCAAGATAAACTGAGCGATAATAGATGAAGGTTGATTATTTTTAAGTTGACAACCCATTTATAATACAATTTTCTTGTAAAGTAGCAAGGTTTCATATCAATTATTACTAATGAGTTTGTGGTTGTACTAAGTAGATACTCTTAGAAGAATTTAAACAACTTTTAGTCGCTGTCATTATACCCAGTTCAGAGTTCATAAATTTGACAGTATTAAACGACAATATTTTTTTTTTTTCTGGCGTTAAAGATCAAATACATACCATCACCCTGGAGGGAGCAACAAATCTGGCGCAGGTGTACATGATGGCTATCTTAACCGTCAATTTCTTCAACAAAACACAACCTGTCAAAAATAAAAATGGCCGATGTAATACATTTTCAATCACAAATATCATAAAAACCAAAGCCACTAAAAATGAAATAAGTATTCAAACATTTAATTCAATGTCTTAATTAATTATTGTCATAATCTAAATTACTGATTAACTACTACTTCCTTGATTTTCTACGATGAAATCACCAAACCCCTCTGATCTGTCAACTTACCGGTGAAGGGACACAGAGGGCAATTCGGCGCAGGCGCAGTATTTAAGGTCAAGGTGACGTATGGATTATGGAATGTTGGCCACCAAATTTGCCGAAAAATTATCGAAACAAAACTATCTTATATAGTAATCGAATGTGACATCACACTTTTAGAGGAAAAAAAGGAATAGAAAATTAACAATAATCAATGTTATGCTCCTCATTCGCAAATAACAAAGAAGGATATAAAGCAAACCGAGGATTAAACCTATTGAGTGATCAATTAAAAAAGGAATACAAGATCTAAATTTATCGCAGGAGATTTCAATGCAGTTATTGCTGACGGTAACAAAGATTATCCCAAAAATATAGGATCACACTCGAAATGTACAACTAACGAAAACGGGCTCTTTTTAAAATACTTTCTCATTCAAAATAACCTATACGCTACTAACACCTTCTTTCAGCACCTCTACACTAACATCTCTACTTGGCAAAACAATAGCTACCCGGCTTACAGAAGAAATCCGTTTAGACACCAAATCGACTTTATTTTAGCACATACATCTTGGAAAACGAACAATACAGACGCAAAATCATTACGTAATTTCCATATTCATAGCGACCATAAGATCATCATATCAACATTTAAAATAAACTGGCAAATTGTATTTAGAAGACCATCAATAATAAACCATCAAACCCAACAATCGAACTGTTATCGAATAAAAAGAAGAATATTCGGTTTAAAATAGGAGAAATCTAAAGATAACAAATAAGAAAACTCAAAAAGGATAGGAACTAGGTTTTAAAGTCCACACATGTGATAACAAAAAATGCAGAAGCTTATAAACTATTAGAAAATATCAAGGAAATTAAAAATTCCAAAGATGACAGTCGTCGTATGTTTAAAACCATACAAGTAATCAACAAAAAATCAAATAAGAAAATAGTTGTGTGTAATAATAAAGGAGAAATTGCAGGAAATAAAAGTAAGAAAATAGAATACATAACCGATCATTTAAAAGAAAATTCTACAAAGATAGTGAAGAACCGTTTCCGGAAATAACACCACAAAAGTTAGACAACCCGTTCACAATAACTGTAATTAGTCTTTAAAAAAACAACAAAAGTAGTGGATGTGATAAATTACGTGCTGAACATTTAAAATATGCTCTTAGAGAAATCAAAAAAGAAATTTTATCGCTACTCAACACTTTCGCTGAAACTGGTGAATATCCTAAAGTAAACAAACTAGGCCAACTTACTCCTCTACAACAACCAGGAAAATCTAAAGGACCAGCAGAAAATCTCAGACCAGTTATTCTGTCATCAACACTCAGAAAAATCCTCGCCATGTGTCTAATAAAACGCATTTCTAACAAACTACATAAGAAAATAATTCCAGTTACTCAAACCGCATACACACGCAACAGAAGCGCAACAGAATTAGTATTTACCTTCAAAGTTCTCGCCAAAAAAAAACAATAACATCAAAAGAATATGACACAAACCTACTTTTGCTTGATATGAGCAAAGCTTTTGGTACTATAAGAAGATACCTACTGATTGAAGACCTAAAAGAAGTGCTGAACAATGATGAAATACATTTAGTAGTATTATTACTAGAAAACGTAGTGCTTTGTGGTAAACTCGTAAAACTACTAGGAAGTGGTTTTAGAACAAATATCGGATCACCACAAGGTGACGGAGCAGCCGCGCTGTTTTTCTTTGCATAACTAGCGAAAAGTCTAAAAAAAGACGATAATAAAATACATAGTGTCGTACAAGGTTTGCTAGCGTTAAATCCAAAAACTGAACAATCAGAAATAACGAATGACCTACAAAATGTGAGCGAGAAAAAAATAAAAAAAACCTCCATCACCGCACCATTTCGAAGAAAGCAATTATTCAAACTACGAAGACACATCATTTACAGTTGACCAACAATATGCTGATGACATAGGGTGAGCATCTACTGCAGAACATATCATAGAAAAGATAGAAAAAAAAAACACTACAGAAAAACTCAAAGAAAACCCTAATCTGGAAAACCCTAAATTGGCTAAAACTTTATCTAAAGTCTCAAAATGATTTTAACAAGACACGCCTTTTATATGAATTCTGTACAGTGAGTTATTTGTCTGAACAAAAAGCCTTTAATTTTGAAATTCCCGCATAAACGTATAATGAGATTTATGGACGCTTATGACAATTGAACGGATAATTTATTTTTCTTGCGTCTGTAACAAGCATTTTCAAAGTCGCGGAAAAGGAATTGGATGAGAACAATCTTTTTTTGAGAAGACATATTTAAACCACATTAATATGTTTGTTTTCCCTGAGCAATACACCCACGTGCATGTATATTGAGTATTTCAATTAGCAGTGACTGAGGCTTGCTACCGCTTATCAAGTTTTTAATTCAGGAGCCAATTGTAATGTCACATATTTACTTTTTCTGGTTGTAAGCATGTTGACCTGATGATCAATTTAGGTATTTAATTATTATTTATCAAATTGACATGGAAACAGTTTTACGCTAATAATTCAACCCCGTTTTTTGCGTTTTACTAGTTTTAAGACCAAATGAAATTTAACTATCCCTTTTACCAATCCCTCGACTTATATACTTGTAACTTGCCACTAAAGGTATCTGAACATGGATGTACCCTTATTATGACTACTTACCCTAATGATTAAATGAGGCTATGTTGTTGTTTCGTATTAGCTTGTTTCTAGCTAAGGGTTGATAGTTCTTAGTAATGTGTTTAACGTCTCCAGATTTTTCGGCGCTTGAAACCTTATGTACACTCTGTCAGCTGCGCCCAAGAGACTGATCAGGTTCCATCTCTATGAGCCTAGTCGTCGTTCCACGGCCTTCGTTCTCGTTTAAACTGCAGCCAAGATGAGAATTCATCTGTTGCTTCTGCAAATTTCCCTATAACCTAGCGTCGCGTTTTGCCTGTTAGTCCCGAGAATGTTGACTATCCGATCAATCCTCTTCATCACATTGAAACTGGAACAACCATATACTCCATCCCTTTCCTTCATACATACCGCATAAATTATCATTTTAAGATATATTTCACTAGGATGCCTTATTTAATATATGGTCAAATCGTAATATGACATTGTAGTACACTTGGTATATATTATTCAATATGTACTTAGTATATCATAATAGTAGAGCTCATGTCACTGGAGCACTTGGTTTTGTTACAGTCTCGTAGTTATCTCAAAAAGGAACTGTAACCTTGTTCTGATAACTATTCACCCGCATTGACTTTGTGTTTTTTTTTTGTTTTATGGTTTTTGTCCTGTATGGAAGAATAGACCTGTGTTCCTTCGCCTTCTTTGCTTTGTTTGCAAGAGATTGCTTGAGTTCAGTCAGTGTGCTAACGTTCCAAGTACTTCGTTGGGTCTTCACGGATATCAAACTTTGGTGAGTGCAGTAATGCATTAGGAGAATGTGTGATTTAGGCTACAGGGCTTGTCAAATAAAGATCATTTTTATCACCACTTGATTTGCCATATTACGAGATTTTTTAGTACTTAGCTTGTCATGTATAGCTCTGGTCATAAACTGGATCCTGATTGGCTCCAATTTCCTGATTATATTCTATGAATAGCATCATTATCAATATCAATATGGATATCTTCAAAGAAATGCATATTGCTACGACATCGTTTGGCTATCAACAGAAATAGCAAAGCTTATATGTCGCCAGTTTTTTTCAAGCTGTGATTGTTTATTATAGATCCCTTAAATGAAAATAGTTTAGATAGAGTTTAATCAATCAAACAGCATTTGATTGAAAATACCATGTGTTTTAAGTGAAACATTGATACATGGAAATTCAAATGATATTGCTTTATTTTAAAATGTTTTAGATAACTATAATTCAAATGCGATTATTTGTAAGGCAGTCAAGAAGGTGTAATTTTGCAATTATCTTGATTACTATGGTACCTCTGTTTAAAAGCTAATGTTCAGCCTCCTAATTCCTTGTATTACATTGATTGATCGAAAATAGATGATAAAATGGTTATAACAGTTATGATCATGACCTAGTTGATGGTTTAATGTGTGCTTATGAAATTACACTTTGGTTACAATTTTTCAGAAAGGTCTAATGTCGTAGTTTTCGCTATAAATTATCGTTTTATCATTAAGAAATCGAAGTCAATCAAAATCACAATAAGGTAATAAATGGAGAACACTTGACAAAATCGTATTTTTTAAAACTTGTTACGTCCCAAATAAACATCATCAACAATGTATTTCCCAGTTTTTACTTAAATGTTTTTGGATTCAAATAGCGTTGTAGATAAGTCTTTTTGAATTGAAAATCAAATGTGATCTCTATATCCTATATCCGCAAAACTAATAATTTTAAGGAATTGTTGCAATTGTTTGGTATCATTCAATTTGATTTAGGTTCTACTCACAATTGAAATGTAACACAGGGAGGTCAGGTAGCTCAGTCGGTATACTGGTTGACTAGCCAAGCACGCATTGAATCGGTGGCACTGAGTTCGAGCCCGGCTCGTGTCAGATCTCAATGTTTTTCAGCTACCTCCTTGGGTTCACAACGGTCTCGTTATATGCTACTTACACACTGTGCTGTATAGCTAGATTAGGGATCAATATTGTAAGCGCCGTATGTAGCAGCTATAAGTTGTTAGGGAATTTAAATAAAGCACCATTATAAGTATCTGTCATATAACGTGGCGCTGCTCGATAATCATCGGTTATTATAAATAGAATAAATTATAATAGTGTATGTTGTAAAGCGGTTTGAGCAAGTCGTAGACCTGGAAAATCGCTATATAAAAAACCGATTATTATTATAACACGCTAAACTTTGCAAGATTTAAGAATGCGAGCACCAACGGCGCGAGCAAAATGAGATTATAAACTTTATCTTGAAATCTATTCATAGCATGTTAAATGGGTAAAGCCATTCTTGTAGAAGCCAAAAGCAAAATCAAAATTAGCGAAAATTGTTACGACTTACATCATATTAATTGGTTCAAACTTTCAGATGCAAAATGTCTTTATATCAACCAAAAGACTTCCTGTGTACGTAAAAGACTGAAGACTAAACTCTGAAAAGTTAGTGGCCCGACTCAAAATTTAGTCGCGTACGCGACCGTGCGACCACCAAGGTAAAGCTTTAAGCCAGTGTACTGAACTCACACCTTTTGCGTCTGAATGAAAAAGTATTTATCGAGCAATATATTTATGAGCAATACCAAACATCTTCACCGAAAACAAATTCTTGTTTCATAAATATTTAAGTCGGGAGGTATCAAGTTCGGGCGAGTGAAAGTTGAGACACGTATCCATGATTGTCGTATTTAAATATCGTATTTAGAACATGTTAAGTTCTCTTCAACTACACATAAAGTCCGAAAGATTGAAATATATTTTTTTTTAATTCAAGCATGGATACTTGATAATACTTTTACATATAATCGAGCGAAACACTAGCTACTGTCACCTCCAAGCGACGAAGTAATGATCATTTGAAATATCAAACTTTAAATAGAAATGTTGTTTAATTTTTATTTCTAATGCTTAGTGTATATTTAAACAATTTCTTGTCAATTCTGTGAACAAAGAAGTAAGCAAATCACCGCGAGCTTTAACTATTCGATTAGAATTAAGAACCAAACCGCGATGTAGGGTCTTCAGTTCTCGGTTCGAACCGAATCGTAAAATTTTCTCGGTACACGGTTCACGGTTCGAACTCTCAACCCCAAGTAAACGATCATCTTTTTTAAGTAATAACCCAGTTTTTCGCTTTTACAATATATTTCATTCAGTTTATATAATGGCAGATTGAGACGATTTATTCGGATATCTATTTATCGAATTAACGCCATTGCTTGCTTATGTGTCGTCCTCAGTGATGAAGCGGACGTCCTCGACTGTTTCGGCACTTCAATCATCATACAATCTCTATCCGCTGTGTCCGTGTGGGTTGCGCAATCCCCACGAGAGACATGTCAGTTATTTTGTTCCCATCGACTTTCTGATCTTATTAGCCACAACCAACTAGAAGTCTTTTCCGCCACCTCACTTATTTCGTTCACCGCTCTTGTTCTTTCTTTCCCCGTTAACCTGATTTGTTGTATGGCTCGAATTGTTGATGTTCCTACGAACCCATGACACCCTACTTAGACAGGTTAGCACCAAACATATAATCTTTTCTCCCTTCAGCTGTTACACAGGTTACTATATATTTCAATTTCTTTCTTTCATATGTCTCATCCTCATTCCATTCTTGATTCCCATGGAACTGTTAATTTTATCATGATCAATTGCTTATATTTACAGTTAAACAAAGACAAACGATATTTTTGTGACGTAACAATTGTTTATGTAGTTAAAGCATATCTAATTGCATTTAGATGCATGACAATTTCTTACATTATAAGGACAATAAACATTGTTTCACATAAACTTGTTGTTTCTGTGCATTTAAATAATGTAATGGCTCTTTACACCAAAACAAAAGAAAATTAATAATTCTATCATAAAATGATAGTTCTATGACGAATAGTCAAATTTTCAAAAAGTTAACCTCGTGAATATTGTGAACCAAAAGCAAGGTATTTATCTCGCAGCAAATATGTACAATATTGTAACCTTTGTGAACATTTTTGAGATCTACATATGCCTCGAATTAGCGCCATTGCGTGCTTATGTGTCGTCCTCAGTGATGAAGCGGACGTCCTCGATTGTTTCGGCACTTCAATCATCATACAATCTCTATCCGCCGTGTCCGTGTGGGTTGCGCAATCCCCACGAGAGACATGTCAGTTATTTTGTTCCCATCGACTTTCTGATCTTATTAGCCACAACCAACTAGAAGTCTTTTCCGCCACCTCACTTATTTCGTTCACCGCTCTTGTTCTTTCTTTCCCCGTTAACCCGATTTGTTGTATGGCTCGAATTGTTGATGTTCCTACGAACCCATGACACCCTACTTAGACAGGTTAGCACCAAACATATAATCCTTTCTCCCTTCAGCTGTTACACAGGTTACTATATATTTCAATTTCTTTCTTTCATATGTCTCATCCTCATTCCATTCTTGATTCCCATGGAACTGTTAATTTTATCATGATCAATTGCTTATATTTACAGTTAAACAAAGACAAACGATATTTTTGTGACGTAACAATTGTTTATGTAGTTAAAGCATATCTAATTGCATTTAGATGCATGACAATTTCTTACATTATAAGGACAATAAACATTGCTTCACATAAACTTGTTGTTTCTGTGCATTTAAATAATGTAATGGCTCTTTACACCAAAACAAAAGAAAATTAATAATTCTATCATAAAATGATAGTTCTATGACGAATAGTCAAATTTTCAAAAAGTTAACCTCGTGAATATTGTGAACCAAAAGCAAGGTATTTATCTCGCAGCAAATATGTACAATATTGTAGCCTTTGTGAACATTTTTGAGATCTACATATGCCTCCTAACTAATTTGCATTTTAAGGCAGTTAGTTATTTATTTTCCGATAAATAGGTTCGAAATACGAAGCACCTGGTCCGCTGAGGGACATCCGATAAATATTTAGAGGCTCTAACGGGGATCGATCCCGCAACCTCAAGATTACATGTCCTTCTGCTATACCACTGAGCAATAGATGCCCCTTATAATTTTCGGTTGCACTGCACATATATATATGTCTAGTGTGCCTGGCTGCCCAGATACCTAAGTTTTTACTTGTCTTTCCATTCACTTGCACTTTCGCAAGAGTCATCATAATAAATTGAGAAGGAGGAAGGCTTGGAATACGAAGCACGAGGCCCGCTTGGGGAACAACCGAAAAAAATTTTTAGAGGCTCCCACGGGGATCGAACCTGCGACCCCAACATTTCATGTCCTGGTGTTCTTTCACCGAGCTATAGAACACAAAGAGTTACAAATCATGAGTTATATAAAATGCCTTGTCAATATTTCTGGTTATTAATGTTTGTTTTTGCAGTTGGGCTTTTTCATGTCGATTGATTAAGGTAATGAAATTCAAGTAAGCGGTTTAATTTCCTAGTGTGATTTCAAATTGACGTATTTTGATATTTTTTGCTTTAAACAGTTAATATTTCGATACTATATAATCCGAATAAAATCATAAAGCCTTGATCTTTTCAAACAAAAATATCATAAATATATAATTGGTGTATTTTTCGGGATACAAAGTTTGGATTTTGTGGCCAACATTGCATTATTGTCGAACGAGAGGGGTGTTTATTTATAATATGTCTTTTAAAAAAATGTTGATGTTTTATTTATGACACATTCTTTTATATAATAAAATAATGCCTTAATATAAATTTTATCGCTTTTTTAACTAAAGTAAGAAGAAAAATAAACTTCTATCCGCGCATGCCCACTTCTTCAGTCTGTCTGTGAGTCGGCTTTGTAAATGGCGGGGGAACTACGATGGCTTTTTACCAAAGAAGAACTAGTAAATACCCCCAGCCGAAAGGCCGGAATAGACGCAGAAAAAGAACTCAACTACAGACAACAATGTGCCAATTTAATTCAGGATATGGGGCAAAAGCTTCAAGTGTATCCTTACTTTTCACTTTCGTTTCCTCACCTGCACATGTTGTTTA
>LQRL01125271.1:15198-30915 GCA_001703475.1 Hydroides elegans
GGACACGCGAAAACTGTTCGTAGACGTCTCGAACGACGCGTACATCGAACCAATAGCTTCGAAGCTAAAGCGGCCTATCGCAAGCAATGTGATTTGGTTAATCATCTTAGAGATAAAGTGAGAACTGAATTTATATTAAACCGGGTTCTCGAATGCGGTCGCGACCAAAAACGCCTGTTCACTGTCATGAAAGGCGTTCTAGACTGGAATAAAAAGCCCGCTACCCCCTCTAATATACCAGAGAATGCCCTGCCATCAGTGTTTAGTGAATTTTTCCTAGACAAAATCATCAAAATCCGCAACGCAATTAGTCATGACGACATGAGCTCATCGTTTGCTGCCATAAGACAAAATATCTGTCCCGATTTATCGGATTACAATGGATCTACATTAGATCAATTTCGCCCTGCGACGGAGGACGAGATACAACGACTGATCATGTCCTCGCCAAGCTCAAGCTGTGAGCTAGACCCCGTGCCAACATGGCTTCTCAAGCAGTGTCTACCCGTTTTCCTACCAAACCTTACCAGAATAGTCAACCTATCCCTTCAAAACGCATATATTCCAGCTTCGTTGAAACGTGCAATAGTTCGCCCTTTACTTAAAAAGGCATCTCTGGATCCGGATATTCTAAAAAATTATCGCCCTATTTCAAATCTCAGTTTTCTATCGAAATTGATGGAACGTCTTGTGGCTAAGCGAATAAACGCGTATCTCAGCACCCACGCCCTCCTGGATAAGTTTCAATCCGCGTATAGGATGTTTCACTCGACTGAAACCGCGCTGCTTAGAGTTCATAGTGATGTACTGGCTCAGTTAGACAAAAGGAATATGGTTGCTATGGTATTGCTTGACCTTAGCGCAGCGTTTGATACAATAGATCATGCTGTGCTTTTGGAAAGACTAAACCGGAAGTTTGGAATACGCAGTTTGGCTCTCGCGTGGCTGTCTTCATACCTTAGCAACCGTTGTCAGTGTGTCGTTGTCAACAATACATCATCAGCTGATGCAACGCTGAAGTACGGTTTTCCACAGGGATCCGTGCTCGGACCCCTGCTGTTTTCGCTTTACGTCACCCCACTCGCGGGTATCGCTGCAAAACACGGATTACTCTATCATTGTTATGCTGATGACACCCAACTATATGTTGCGTTCAATCCGAATTCATGTGTTAAGAAAACGATCTTAAATATCGAGAAGTGTATATCAGCAGTGAAACAGTGGATGCGATCCAATCTATTGAAATTAAATGATGATAAAACCGAGTTTATCATTTTTGCATCCCCATATTTTAGTCGCAAAATCACATCGTTATCGCTAACCGTTGGCAACAATCGAATAGACTCCACCCCTTTCGTTAGAAACCTCGGCGCAATATTCGATCGCAAGTTGTCAATGGAGAACCTTGTCCTCGAAAAGGTCAGAACTGCGTTATTTTACCTGAAGAACATAAGTAGAATTCGCCGATATCTTGATCAAGAATCAGCGAAAACAATAGTTCATGCATTTGTCATTTCACGCCTAGACTATGCAAACAGTCTTTTGTATAATATCAACGCCAACTTGCTACATCGCCTACAGGTTGTCCAGAACGCGGCTGCTCGGATAATTCTCAATGCGTCAAGATATGACCGCGCTACCCCCTTTCGTCAATCGCTTCATTGGCTCCCTATCGACAAGAGAATTTTGTTCAAATGTTTAGTCATTATTCACAACTGTGTTCACGGTAGAGCCCCAGAGTCTCTCAGCGAGCTTTTGGTTTTTAGTTCATCTATACGTGATCTCAGATCCAGCAATCAATGCCTCTTTGTATGTCCAAGGACCAAATCAAACTTTGGTGATCGTGCTTTTGTAAATTACGCACCGCGCATATGGAATAATCTACCAGTATCATTACGCAGTATTAGTTCTAAAGTCAGTTTTAAAAAAGCGCTCAAAACATATATGTTTCAATGCTAATCATGCTTATCTAGTCATTCTTTTTAGTTTTATGTATGTCATTATCTAATGTTTCCAGTCATTTTAGTATTATTTTTGTTTTAACTTATATATTAATGCACACCTTATATACCATGTTTTGTAAAGCGCTTAGGGCTGTTTCAGATTAAGCGCTATATAAATGTATTCAAATAAATAAATAAATAAATAAATTACATGTTAAGGTATTACTAAAAAATGTCATGTATTATTTCTTCTAGGATTTTCGATATCCGTTGAACATCCTCATGCCCACGTTGTGAAAACCTGCACCTTAGTGAAGGGTAAGTATGCCAAAATTTAGTTAATTAATCTATTGTTATTCGAACAGCAGTTTCTTAAAAATACAAACACTTTGGACAAAACCAAAATGGCGAAAATGATAATAACAAATCCAATTCAGGTGATATGAAATTGAAGTACGGAGGTAGTGATGTCGAGAGTTGTCATTCAGTTTTATATTGCTTTTGTTACAGCTAGCAAAGACCTGGCTCAGACCTCGTACTTCCTAGCCACTAACAGGTTTGTCCAAGTACCAATGCTCTTAATGAATTTCATGAAATAGTTTTCTGGCGTCGAGTTAGTTAGATGTCGAAGACTGGTATTCAGTACTGTCCGTCCATCCATCCGGCCGTCTGTTCTTCGCTAACGTGTTTTATTTGATTTTCTATTTTGTTGTCGGTTTAATGTAGCCAACGGGTACAATATTATTAAGGTGATTTGAAAATTTATGTGATTTTAGCATGTTAACATTTTGTGTATACGAACCGTCGGAACCGTATTTTTGTTATCCTGCAATGAAGGATATTTTCACATTTCGCTTATATATGGAAAATATGTCGGGTCTTTCAATCAAGGATTATTTAATGATGAAAAAATTTGATACATTAACAACCTGTGATGGTAAAGGGGTTGCTTGTACAATATATTGCAGATAAACCGTATCTGTTTGTGAAGAGTTTGTTGACATTGCAGTTTTCAAAACTATAATGTTGTTGTGCGAAAAGGGAATATGTCAGTTACACTGACCTGCTTGTTAACCTTAAATGATATGAGGTTTATTTTCCACTAATTTAAGTATTTTCTAATTTCTGTTTGGGTGCACATGATAAAGACTTTTTTCCATAAAATAGTTTTGAATCAGTTGCAATTATCATCGGTTCATAATGTCGCAAATGAAGTTTCTTATTTCATAAATACATGTCGCATCCCTTTTCCCCTTATGTGTTACAGTCTGCACCTGACGACCATGTGTCTCAAGTACTCGCACACCGTGGTCGCCTGTGTCTGCATCCACCTCGCATGCAAATGGTCCAACTACCAGGTAAATGAATTAAAGATACATTGTCGAAAGATGAGTACAGGTGTATACCTGAGTTGCCTATATTAGATATCCTACCGCCTAGTAGCAAGGCCCTATGGTGAAATAGTCATGGTTTAAGTTATATGTTGAACTTTTATTCATGAGGGTTTTCCTCGGAGGGCGCCAGGCGCCATGGGCGCCCTAAATTTTAAAATGGTTCCCTAAATCAAAGGTCAGGGCAGGGCTGTACCTTAGCGGTCGCTAGGTCGCAAATGCGACCTGAAAAATGGCCGTGCGACCTTAGATTTTTATCAGGTCGCACGGTCTGCGACCAACTTTTTGAGCCTTACTTATGCCAATGTTTGCGTGGTTACATTTAAGCATAAGGTGTTTAGGTCAAAATGGTTAAACGATTTTTTCCACACCAATCATGCTATAAAACATTGGACCATTTCAATGAAAAATCAGGTCGCAATGAAAACACTGCGTTGTTTTGCCTAATTGTTACCGCGCCTTTAGGCCTCATTCCGATATTTTGTTCATATTAAGTTTAGATATTCTTAAGAATGATGTCACATATGTGCAGTGCTCATTTGCTTTGTACTTTGTAGGTATTGCCTCGTATCCCATGTAAATCAATTACCGGTACACTTATCGATCCATATTTGATAGCTTATCAGGAAATGGAATGTTTTGATTTGATATACATGTAGTCTGATCTAAAAAAGCGCTCGCGCCTTCGGCGCTCGCATTCAGAACTTAATATTTGATAAATCCGGCAAACTCAGTTGACATGCAATTGAAGTTGATTATTATTTTTTCATATTTATAATTGATATAAACTCTGTCCTATGACTCAGTGCACTGGTGTCGTTTCCCCGAGCGCAGTGTTCAAGATGTAGAGCGTCCTCGGGCGCTCAATCTTAGAGCAGCGTTATACATCCCTACCATTCATTGTTTAATATGCCACTTGCGACCTGAAAATCCGCCGTGCGACCTGCTTTTTTTGGCAGGTCGCACGGCTGCGACCTCGAATTTAAGTTAAGGTACAGCCCTGTCAGGGCGCCCGATGGCGCCATAAAAAATGGAAGAAAGCATTAATAAACTTTTGAATTTTACCCATCATTGACCAAATATTCATTAAAACCATATCGAAAACCAAAAAATCATGCACAGAGAAAAAGTTCTGTTTTTCAGACTGATTTTAGTTGTACTTAAAAATATCGATGTTTAGAGCTGTGTCTAAGCAAGTCATTAGTTACAAGCGCGACCATATGATTATGCATATAGTTGTGTCGATGCTACTCTTGAGTTCAAAGCTCCATTCAATACCTAACTTCCTTTCAAATCATGATAATTTTATAGCCCTTTCGATGATTATGGTAACCTTTATAATTACTATGACGCAATATAGCGTAAATTTAGAGCACTCTAACAATTGTTTTTCTTTTCTTTTATATAACCAATAATGCCGGTCCTCTCCTCTTCTAAAGTTGATGTTGAAGACACCAAGTTTTTTTTTACCGATAAACAATACATGTTAAACGACGTTCGTTTTTGTATTATATAAAGGCCTACGGGTGTATATACCGTCTATTAAGTTAAGGAGTACAATTCGCCGTCATAACATGGGCGCCCATATGTTTTGAAATGGCGCCCTAGAATTTTGGCCAGGGCGCCGTATGGCGCCCTTCGCGAATCCCTAGGAAAACCCCTGCAGTCGTGAATTCATATTTTTAAAACCAGTAGACCTATATTGATTATCACACCTCCTACTAACAAGGGCACATGCTTAAAGATTTACTCTAAAGTAATATTTGACTTCTTAGGTCATGAAAATATTTCATCGATTTGTAAACAAAATGTGTTATATGGGTATATGTGTATGTTTTTGTTTTGAGAGTTAGTCGATCGCTAACTTTACTTATTATGTAATTTGAAATTTTAGATCCCACGTTTCTTATTTTGTGATTTCAAATTTTAGATTCCACGTTCTACAGAAGGAAAAGAGTGGTACGAATACGTCGACAAAAAGATTAGCAAAGAAATGCTAGAAAGTAAGTTATAGTGATCATTTCGATGTTTAAAAACAAGAATGAAATAGAAAAGGCGTTAATTCGTAACTAGATCAGGATTTACGCAAACTCTCGATAACTTGTACATGTAAAATTCATTGCTTATATGCACTCTAAGATAAATACACCTATCAAAATATAAATAGCCGATTTGTTTTCTGTTTCAGATTTAACTCAGGAATTCTTAAAGATTTTAGACAACTGTCCCAGCAAACTCAAGAAAAAGATTCTCACTTGGAAGGTTAGTTGATTCATAATATTTCACAGCAGGCCTATAAGCTATTTTTCCCAGAAACAAATCTATATATATTAGGAGATTATTATAGTTTATACCTCGCTGTTTGCAGTGTCCTTACATTTCGTGACAAAATTAGACCCACAATGGCATATTCTAATTTATAATAATTTGGTTACTTGGAGAGTCATCAAAATATATTTCAATTGATTATTAGTACCAAGTGTTCTCACTGGAAAGTGGTTAGTGAACGTAAATGAGCAAGATTTTTATTCGACTAATTTTATTATTATTTTTTTTTTTCGTTTCTACAGAGTGGCGGCAAATCACTGGAGGATCAGAACAACCCTGGCGGAGGGGGGTCGAACCACTCGGAGGTGACTCACTCGCCGCTGCACCAGGCGCGACACCCGCAACAGAGTAAGGGCATGGATGCAACTTAAGTGTTAATTTGGGTTAAGGGTTGTACCTTTGCTCATATACGGATCCTCCTATTGAAATCTCAAAGTGGCAATGTTTTTTTTTTCGGAGAGTTTTAATTTATTCATTAAATTCTTTTGATCGCGAATTATGTTTTATATTTGTCTTGAGATATTTTGCTTATTGGTCATTGCTTTATAAAGCATAATGTCTCTGATATGACATAGTTTTGATTATACAAAAATGGAGTTTGTTTTGCTAATTGGATGTTGTCTTGTTTATTTTTCTAGGCACTAGCAAAGCACCTGACCAAGAACTCAAACATTCAGGTAAGTTCACTTTCTAGCTATGGTTTCGCTTTGAATTTTGTCTTTGAATTTTGTCTTACTCAGTTTTGAATTAGAATAATTTGGAATCATGAAAAATAATGATTTGAATTTTATGGAAAATATAGATAGTTGAATTGTAGCTTATATCATTTTTCCTCATCGAAAAAGGCATTTCCTTCAATCCGACGTCTAGTACCCTTGATAGGTACCTATTGAAAAAAAAAAAAGGTTTGATCCATTGAGTCAAAGCATGACACGACGAATTCAATCCCATTTCGAATCAATATTATGTTTAACCAAGCTTTATAAAATATTTGCTCTCATTTTCTCCAGCTTCCTCGTCCTCCTCGGACGGCCTGCGTCGCGTGCGCACTGAGCCCACGTTGACGCACAAGGACTACGTGGAGCGCAAGCAACGCGAGCAGCAGCAGCAACGGGGGAGGCCACACCCGCATCAGCAGCCACATAGCAAACACCCGTCTGGTGAGTAGTTGGTAGAGGCATAGGCAGATGTGTGCTTTGGTAGATATGATATCCTTGAATAAGTTCTACTGTAAATTTGAAACTGACGAATTGACCTTAGAGTATCCTAATCATAAAGCGAACGAACTCTTTACAGAAAAATCTTCGAATGTTACTGTTGTGTTAATAGTCTAAGGCCTATGCTCGTTATCAATGTTTTTTGGTTCATGGCCTAGGTTTCTTAATAATGTAGTACTATAGTATAACTAGTATAAGTGAAACAAAATAAGATTAGAAAAAGAAAAGAACAAGATTTGATTTTGAAGTATCGTTACATAACTCTTCAACGAAAAGTGCGCTTTCTATGGTTTTGCTTAAACAGAGTAAGTTTTATGTTGCTTTATGACCTTTACTTCCATCATATCCACAGGCTACCATGCAGGCCAACAGGGCGGCGCACCCTCGGGGGGCCCCGGTGGCCCCACACACCCACCACCGGGCGCCCGACCCACACACCCTCCTCCAAGCCGTCGACCAGGAGGTAGCCAGCCATCACATCCACATCATCGGAGCGGCGAAGGGGAACACAAGGGCCACCATGCTTCGTCATCTTCAACGCAAGGGTCCCATCACCATCATCACCATCATGGTGGCAATATATTTGAGGCCATGCAGCAGCGCCCTTCTGCCGCAACGGGGTCAGAAGGCAACAGCAGCAGTGGGGCTCCTTCTTCACAGGGCCATCATCATCACAGGGTGCCACCACAGCCACATGGGGCCCGTCCGCATGCGACGGTAAGTGTTTGAGTTGAAAGAAGATATGTTATATTTGATTTAATATATTATATTTGATTTGAATGAAGATAAATTATATTATTATCATGTGCATTAATAATTGACTACTGATAGAGGTTGTCCTGTTACAATTATGTAGCATTTAGTTGTTGACCACTTGAAACTATTTCATTCGGCATCTTTTGGTGACCATTGATACAAGTTTCCTTTACATGCATTGCAGTTTCCTCTACTCAAGGTGGACACAAACTTCGTTTGGTGTTGTATTCCACATACATGTACTAGTTTTCGAAGTTAAACCCAGCTTTGAACATTTTTATCTCGTTCAATATTTGCTCAATAAACAATATATGAATACATATTTCTCTTTCCAGGAGGTTCATGCAGGTCACGGTCCCAGTCAGCATTCGGCTTCTTCGCACAGAAACCAAGGCCGACCGGGAGACAGCTCATCCGCCAACATACAGGGTCATTCAAGTTCATCATCTCAAGGTCATCCGCCCTCATCCTCTACCTCCGCAAGTCATACAGTGCAAGACAAAATCAATCAGGTGTTAGGTCGTTCTGCTCCAATAAAAACTGAAAAGGACAAAGCCCCTATCGAGCAAAAGCCCCAAAATGTGGCACAACCGAAAGCGCAGTTTTCTAGGGTGAATCAAGACAATCTAGAAAAGATGATGATGGAAAAATTGCAATCTGAAATATTAAAAGGCAAAAGTAAAGATCCATCATTAGCGCACAAACGTCAATCACCCGAAAAGGCCGGTCCCTTACGGAGCCCTCCGCCAATCAAAAGGCAGAAATCCTCTAGCGGGTCCGATAGTACCACGCCCAAAAAGGAGGACCGCGAGAAAAAGATACAGGAAATCAAAGACAAAATGCAGCAGGAAGACCAGAAGCGGCTCCGGCGCTTATCGGAAGACCTCGGCGATGGTCGGCTGTTGGAGAAACCCATCGTGGTGCTGGACAATGTGTTCACTTCGCCGCAGTCAGCCATGGCGTCTACTGACAAGGCGTTATTATCGCCCGGGGCTACAGCGCCTAAGATTGAAGCGTCCCTTGGAGGAGCGCCTAACAAGGAAACAATGCCTGCTCAAAGAACCCATGTTGACCCCTCCGCTGCAAAGTCAGCGAGCTCGGCACATTCATCAACCGCGCATGCGCAACAACAAAAGAGTCATGTGAGGAAGTCCTTGGACCCTGCTATGGCCAAGGGTCAGCATATGGCACATCATGTAAAGAGGGAGGGCGGTCAGCATCATCAACAACAGCATGCGAATGCCGAGGCCGCTAAGTTGGCTGCAGCTCATCGACAGCACCGCAAAGAACATTCCGATCCCACTAAGCGAAATCCCCACGAAATTAAGAAAGAACACCCTGCTGCTACAAGTAAAGAGATTAAGAAGGAACCAGTCGATTCTCATCGCTTGCATTCAAAAGATATTAAGTCTGAGTTCCCTAATAAGGAAGTGAAAAAAGAGGCATCCGATCGGGGCTATGCGTCGAGAAATATCAAAGCGGAGCCAGAATCCGGTGTGAAAACCGATGTGAGTGAGATCTTGAAAACGATTGGTCGTAAAGAGGACTTTTTGCGCATTGGACCTCCGCGCGAGATCATCAAAAAAGAGCCACAGCCTGATATTAGTGACGCAGGCAAAAGCAGTGATACATCAACTAGTCAATCAGCCACGACCGCAGCGGCCTCGCAAGGTGGCGCCACTGACAGCAAGGACGCTGCGCCGAGTGGAGGCATGGTGCGCAATAAGAGCACGATATCGCTGGCCAACTACCGCCAGCGTCGGCCGCAGACACCGTCTCAACCAAACCCACCGCAAACACCCGATAAGGGGATTGGGGCGCTTCCGTCGCAGCTCGGAGAAAGCAGTGATCTGCACTCGGCTGCGTTGGTGGATGACCTCATGAAGGATGTGCTCGGTGAGAGTAGCAGCAGTAGCGCTGCTGTGTCGGCGGCAGCGACCAAGAATAGTTCGAAAATCAATGCTGCGATGAATGTAGTGAAAGACAATTCGACAAGAAATGTGATAAAAGAATCGGTTAGAAATGCCGCTGCGACGAGAAAAGAGGCAAAACGCAGCGGAGGAGGAGAAAAAGAGAGCAGCAACGGTGTGAACAGGGACCAGAGCTTCAGTAAGGGCGCCGCTCAGAATGCCCTTCCGCATAATACAGACTCCGTTATAGCACGTACGCCACATTTAGCCGGAGAGTTTCCCATCAACTCGCCGGGTAAAGTGGCCGACGCCAAGATGTTGATGGGCTCGAAAATGGACAAGTTAGATAAATTAACGGCGCGCATTGAACGTCCACCAATGCGTGCCACCCAGGCGGCTGCGACACCTGATGCTCAAATGGGAAAGACGCCCCAAGTGTCTCAGCCTGCCGCTCCAATGCAACAACCTAAAATTAAAGCCCCGATTCCTAACCCGACTTCTGTGCCCACTGGTTTGATGAAACCAGCTGAGCCAGCCAGCCCTTCGGTGGAGCCGGGCGAGATCATCGATGACGGACCAGCGGATTCGCCGGTTCGTAAGGAGAAGGTCGGTTTGAAGATTAAGATTGGTGGCCAGAACATGGTGGTGACGTCTATGTCACCCCACACAGGGGATGCGTCACAAACGACGTCGCATCAATCCCGTGAACACCACCATCACCACCACAAAGATAAGCATAAACATAAACACAAGCACAAACATAAGAACAAAGACCGCGATAAGGACAAGGAGCGGCGGCATCACCGTGATAAGGGCGAAAGCGGAGAATCCTCATCGCGTCATCGCTCTCCGGCTGCGGCTCTGGGAGATAGCGGCTCATCGAGTGACCTCAAGATCAAGATCAGGAATCTTGGCGGCGGTGCTCGCAGTGGTGACTCTTTGCTCGTTGCTAATGACAACAGTACCGTCGCCGGTGGAGACATCACTGGTGAGGGTTCCTCGCAACCAGCGGCGGCCCCGATGAAGCTCGTGCTCAGCAAAGATAAATCGGGCCAGTACAGCTCGGGGCATAAACACAAACATTCCAGTGGCGGATCGTCATCATCGCGTAAACGCACGCACAGTCCCGTTGACAACGATCGCCTCTCAACGGGCGGATCGGCGCCTCCTAAAATACCGCGAAGTGCCGATCACGTTGGGACACCGCCCCCAAACGGAAGTGGTAGTAAACCCGGAAGTCCGCACGAGCGACTGGAGATGACGCGTAAATCTTCGGAGAGTCTCGAGCGCATTCTTCACAATCAGCGGCGCATGATGGGCAAGTTCAAGGGCGATCACGGCAAAGGCGGCGGCAAGGGCTCGTCCAAAAACAAGTCGCCCGTGCGGTTGCCGGCCGGATACCAAAACCCAAACACCGACCTATGAGCTTGCGTGTGTTACTCATCGCGCGGAGATAAACCCAGGCAAAAAACGCAAATATGAACTTGTAATCGCGTGTTTTTCATTTATTCACGTGCAGCTCGAGGTTTCATTTGTTTTCTTTTACACTTGTTCGTTATTGACTTGTTTTTCATTGTTCACCGTAAGCTGAGTTCATGAAGTGACAAAAATGATGTTTGTATTTTTTTCTAACCGCTAAGCAGCCGTAGATGTGGGTGATGCCGGCTCGCGTGACTTTTTGAAGTTCTTCTTATTGTATACTTGAGAAAGAAATGCGACTTATAACTCAAAGTTTATACAACTCATTGGCTAATCGAAATGGAGATGGATTTTGTTAAACCATGCAGGTGTTTGATATGTATGTCCATTTGGTTGGTGATACTGATAGGTGTGTGAAAACCAAGAAACTTGCATGCAGTTGGTTACAAAATGAAGTATAAGCAGACCACTGCATAATATTGATTTGAGACAATCTCATCACTTGGCATATTTGTATAAGTGAACTACTAACCCGACCCGATTGATGAAACCGCTGTGGACATATTGAGCAGAGATGCATAGATGCCCCCTGAATTAAATTGTTTGGTCGACCAAGTTGGAAAAGGCACACGGTCAGCACCCGCACATTATTGTCGGCATAAACTTGTAACTATATAAGCAAGCTAAACAAAAAAATAATAAAAAGAATATAATAAAAAGAATGCTAGAAATTGCATAAAAATTTAGTTGAATGTTAATAAAAAGAAAAAGTGTGTTATGCTTGTATTGAGTACACATTTAAAAAAAAAATGTACAAAAAAATGGAAAATATTAAAAAAAAATGCAAAAAAAAAAAAATACATATATGTAGGTTATATTCAAAGAATTTCGTTTGTTTAGTATCTAAGAGAGAAAGAGTAGAAATGGGAATCTTGTCTGGATTATTTAGCAATAGGCGTGCGCCCTAAATTGCTGTTTGCGGATTCATTTCTAATGCTGAGCACTTATGAGTTTGTAACTGCTGGAGTGTGTGTGAAAATGTGTTGAAGTCGCTATATATGATAAGGAAATATATAGTATAAGATTCTGTGTGTATACCGTGACGTTTTTAAAATTCCATTGCAAAATGTGATGACTTTGACATAACAGTTTAAACTAGGAAATTATTAATAAAAATAAACTGTTAATGGAAAAAGTATTTGTGCAATAAGTATTACAGAAAAATGTGTTTCACACGTTTAAACAAATGAGTTTTGGGAAAGAAAGTTTCACCTATTAATTTCATTCGTGGAATTCATTGGGGTTTCCACTAGTGTGGCTTTTTAGTCATATAGAGTCGGTCTGTTTGTTTAGTGCTTTATCTTTTGATGCCGATTATTGCTTTATGATATCATATGATGTATAAGCTTTTCTGAAATTATTTATAATCATAACGATATTAAGATATTCAATAAAATCAGAAACATTTAAAAGTTTATGTACTTTCCAATACAGCCATTTATATTTTCTTAGATTGGTGTGATGTTTGTACTTATTGTTTGTAACCAAGACAATTTTCGTTCAGTAATATTGTAATTTATTATTTAGTTGACGGGAAGTCACAAAAATCGTTATTGTTGCTCGATGATAAATGATAGTTGTAAGCATGGCCAATTAGTTGTAAGCATGGCTATTTCCTATTATATAATGCAATGTTTACTGGGACAGAAGTTCGGATATTATTCTAACTGTGTATCTTTAATATTTAAAAACTACATACTGTTAAATATAAGGTCGGGAGTTAAACCTTATGGATATGTAAATGCATTTTTATTGGCGTGCATTAGAGTTAGTGTGGTATTTTTTATAAAGACTTAGAAAATTGAAAATATAAACTTGTATTATAGAGGCCTGTTAATGATAGTGTTATAATGTACATATTCACCATATCGTTTTGTGCTTGAGTGATCTTGCAAAGTGTTTTGAAAGAAGTAACGTTTGATATCGGAAATATTGTCATCTTCCAAAATTTACAATATTCGTTTCCAACTCACATGAACATATCTCTACTTTAAATTGATTAAATGTCCTTCTCACTAAAAAGTGAAATAATGCATTTCAATTGAATCCTATGTTGCTATCATAATTGTTTAGTGTGATGCTAGAATTGCCGAAAAGGTCAATAAAATTTAGGTTTGTTAGAAACACTCTAGTCCTTGCAACTCTCCCTCTATCGCCTTGTCTTTATAATGCATTTCATAACAAGTTGCGTATGGCGAGTTATGTCATATATTTCATCTTTAAAAAGTACATTGTCAATAAATATTGTTGTCTTTTTGTATGATTATTTGGTTATCGTAGTATATTTAACAATATAATGATTTTCCACAAAGAATAAAATACACGAAAATGAATAGAGTTCTTATTTGTGCTTTGATTATCTGATATTGATCGAAACAATTTATAGTCGAAAGTTACACTAAATTAATAGTTTTGTCTGGTTTAAAGGATAGGAAAAGAACTAAGTTTAAGGAGCCTTTTAAGAACAATATTTTTCGACAAACGAGTATTGAACAAGAGTTAGAAACAGAACAACGATTTGCTTTTCAATGTTCCAGTGAAAAAAGTTCCTATACCAATATGTAAAATATAGGATAAGAAAAGAGGGCATTCCAATAATTAAAACATTCCACAATACTTCCGAGACAGTTTAATTTATTGTTTCACCAAATCTTTATCTGTCTAGGCTCATGGTCCATTCTATAATAAATAAACCTAGATACAAATGAACTGCACACTTAATCAAAGATGCAAATTCGTTTTCTGTAGTTTGGTGCTTAAAAAATATTTTGTTTAAATATTTGTCCCTGATCGGCCAAAGAACTGTTCCATAGTTTTCTATTGATATTAAATAATCATTTACATGCCTTGTCTTTCGATTATTTTATCAATATTTGCATTCTGCTCTCCATTAGACAACAAGAGATCCGATCTTTGGAAAATAGCACAAAAGCTTGTGTTTCAACTCGTCTTTTCAAGCGTAGTATTCTTGTCTGTCGCTTTCCCAGTAAATATTTAAACAGCAGTGGTTAGAAATTGCCAAAATCTATATTGACAATGCATGGATCGTAAGTAAAGATGATCAAATCTTTAAACAAATTATTTGGTCTTCTCAAGAAAGCCCTGTCTCTGATAAGTGTTTGTTGATCGTAGAGTAAAATATCCCAAATTTGAGAAGCAATTGGATAAACAAAAATAAAGATTTAAAACATTCACATTGGCATATTTTTTATATGAAAGCAGAAAAATATGATAAAATTAGCATATGGCAGCAGCTTAAGCATTATTCTTTTATACGTTTTATCGTCATTGCTTTACACTTGCAATGGCTTCATTTCGCAAAGTGCGTTGTATTCAATCTCGCACAATACCCATAACAACGCTAGCTGGATACAGAGTTCAACCGCAGAATCGCTGATCGAATGCCAGGTGTTGTGCACGAATACCGAGGACTGCCAAGCATCGAATTTCGCTTCGGAGAATGGGCAATGCGAGTTGTTTGGTGTTTCGGAACTGCAATTGGAAGATGCCGTGGGATGGAAATACATGCATTTAGGTGCACCTTAGATTTCTTAAAGTCTAACTATATATCAACCAAACCCAAGAAACACTTTCTTTTGTATTATTCAATATATACATTTAATGAAAAATCTGAAGAAAATTAAGTGAACATGCTATTTTGTCGCTTTAAAATTCATAAACATCCTAAAAGTGGGCTGCAAAGATAACTAATCTGAGAATGATATTGAAGATAACGAATCTTAGAATAAGAATATGCTATTTCGTTTTTTTTTGCAGACCTAAATGAATGCTTAACAGAGGGAAATGAGTCTTTCTGCGTTCATGGGGCCTGCGATGATCTTGCGATCGGATTCCTGTGTTCGTGCGACGCTGGCTACTCCGGGCAATTATGTGATGGTAACTTTGCTTTTTCAATACATTTTAATAAACTAATATCATACGACTTAACGGATACGACTTAACGGACATATGACATAAGAACTACATTTCTTTGTTCAGTAATAATTTTACATTTCATCACAACAATCCATTATGCAATATATGTTAATTATGTTGTTAATTATATAATAGTATGTCCCTTGGTTGTACAATGTACTGTTGTCTCTGTAAACTTTGTCCTCAGTAATTGTAAAATGCGTCTTTCTATGTTCTGTATTGTTTGATGTTCATGTATTTGTGTATTTCAATAATTATGCATCATTGTACATGTGTCCACTGTTGTGTAATATCAAATATTTAAAAAAAGTAATAAAAAAAAAAAAAAAAAAATTATGCAATATACACCTTCTCAGTCATATGTAATTGATAAAACTATCTTAACGGATTACCTTAATGTTTTCCTATGTTTTTAGAAATGATTGTATGCAGTGAGACCTTTGGCTTATTAGATGACCCCACACAAGGCGTTCCCGATAGCTCCCTCTCAGAATCCACTGGTGCCCTGGACCCCATCAGTGACATGCGTCTGGACAGTTCGGGCGGCTGGACGGGAATGGCTGGCGGCTGGGTACAGGTACCACTTGTTACATACTTTGTTGCAGAACTCTCACGCTTTTTTTACCTATGTTTATTACCATTTATTGCACACTATATCAGTGATGGGCAAAGTCGCCGGTCATCCGGTCATTGTCCGGCTAGAAATAAAAATGACCGGCAGAAATGTGGCAGGTGCCGGTCATCATGACCGGCACAT
>LQRL01125281.1:20974-44942 GCA_001703475.1 Hydroides elegans
TATTTTAATTTTGGTTATTGAAGTTTTGGATTCTCAAATCAGGAAAACTGGAAAAAGTTTATTTCACTTACCAATTAATTCAGCATATTGGGTTTCATTTCCGTCGTTTCCATAGCACCGGAAGTTGGGCAACCCAGCCATAAAAACATTGGCGAGATGGCTGCATCCACATGGAATCAAAATGGCGCCCATCAGGAAAAATATAAGGATCTGATAAGGACCCATTGGCCCTATGGTGGTTTCGAGTATAGCATCGAATGATACGCGCTGCTCCATTTTTCAAGTATTATTGTAATGTTTTGTTATAGTTGATTTGTTATTTTATTATTGTATGTCCTTTATTTATTGTTGTAGTTGTTTATTTCAAATGAGGTCCATTTCAACTTAAATGATTATCCATATGTTGAAATATCAAGATTTTTTTTTTTTCACTTTTTATTGAATCGATGCAGATACAATGCAAATCGATGCAAATACAATACTTGAACAAGACTTGACTAATTTATTTGTTTCATTATTAATTATTGCAATTTTAGTGTTAATGTGTTCTAATTGTATCCGTCAATAATCCATTGATATTGACTAGGAATATCCTCTGCTGTTTTTTTTTTTCTCATATTTCTTTATATCTAAACTGATATCCAGTTCATATTTGAAATCGAAGTTCAGTTTCGAATTTTTCACCAATTCATCATGTATTTTTAAAACGTAAAAAATGTAATTTTCAAAAATGATAAGCTGCCATCTATTATTATTTAATGTGCTAACGTTTTGTTTGTTTGTTATAAATCCTTAATATTAATATAACTATTTGAATTAATCTCTGATCCAAAATAAGTAGGTGCTGCTTTACTCTAATATTTTTATTTTTCCAAAAGCAATTCAGTATTGTTAAATAGCTACACCATGATTATGTATCTCAATGTTCATTGTGCAATTGTATATAGCATTTTGTTTATATATGTTCAGCCAAAAAAAAGGGTACAAGGTTTGCCATTTACATTAAGCGTGTTCTTTAACAACGAAATTCGTTATCTGATATCTGAAGCATCAATTTATTTCAATGAATGAATTTCAATTATCTACTTTACACTGTAACCAAAATCTTTATACTATTCCAATGTATTTAATATGAAAAAAAATGATGTGTGACTTTTTACACTATCCAAACAATTATCATTTTGAGGAATTATCAGAAAATTATGGTCATTTATACGAGTATGAAAATTAAAACCTTTCAATGCAAGACATCAGATTTCATCTCAAAACTGCAAATTTAAATAGAAACCAGTTCTTTACAATGGTGAAAAATTAACTATATGTACATAAACAAATATTTTGTCCATAGTAAACTTGTTTTGTATATAGTATCTTATTCATGCGTTTCCCTTCAAAATAAAGTTGATAAGATAATTTGCACATGTAGAATGCCGTGTGAATGTGTGTAAAATTAAGGTTGAAAAAAAAGGATAAATGGTTTCAATTTTAATTGTATATTTTAATGACATATTTCGCGTGACCGTCAATTCTTTTCGGGTTCAATGCAAGTAGGTGTATTCCAAGATTGTAAATTTGTGATTTTTTGTTACACTTTCTACTTTTTTATCCAGAAGATAACCTACATGTACTTCAGGTAAATTAGGAGCTCACAAAAACGCGAGTAAAAATAAAGCTGATATAAACAAATTTTAATAGTAATTGTATTTAAGAAATCGGAAAACCTGCATGAAACAGTATTTATATGGTGCACGGGTAATGGCCATTTATGAAAATAAATTTGTAAAACATTCACAGCAATAAAATATGTTCCCATTAATGTCCAACGTATGAGGAATAATGCTTCTTGACCAAATTAAAGGATTTTGCAAATGAAACGAGGGTTTGACATGGGATCGTTTATGAATTTACAATTCACAATAACATGTGGAACAGCAAACTTTTGAAGAAAAGATATCAACACTTTTATTTTGTATTCGTTAAGATACAAATTAAATACAGGCAATACTTACACATTATGAAAAACACATTTACATAAAGCTCTACCAATTATATATGCTGTAGCAATTAATAATATGATTATGTTGCTTAAAAGGGCAAGGAATGATTAAAATAGTATAAAGGTTTAATTAACAATTTTAATATATTTCAAGAGAGACAAAGAGAGACAATACTTATCAAATTACGATGAACTTTGTTTTCATTTATGTGTACTTAAAGATGCTCTACTTTCAGAAAATTATGTCATCCTATGAAAATAAAAAGAATGAAATGTATTTGTTATTCAAAATGATGAAAATGTGACAATCAATAACATAGTAGTAAGACCATAACCAGTTTAAGCTAGTTTTCAACTGTATTTAGAAATATGATACCCCGTATTCGATTACCAAATGGTCGAAAACGACTAAATTTTAAATCGCACTTATTTCATTATAAAATAAGTCCTTGAAATGATAAAGCGATGCGAAAGATATCTGTCTATCACATTAAACTTTTTCTTCACTACACGTACAACTTTTTCGATTGATATTGTTCAGGCAACCTGTTTTTGTATAATTTTCTGTCATTTACTTTGAAAAAAAAACGATATGTTTAAATTAGAATCTAGTTGCAAATAAAATAAATAACACTTGTTTTAGTTTATGTTTGTTCAAATCCAGATAAATCATTTATAGAGAATTCTAATTGCACATGGTTGGAGCATCGCGGCTTCTTTTGGTCGAATTCATAAGGTATAGTCTCGCGTCTGGAGTCTATAGTATCATAACCTACTAGAACTGATTGTCGTTAGTAAATCGTTGATTGCCCTCATCCCGACCTTAGTCTTAGTCTGATTCTTATCACGATAAAACACTGCAAAGAAATCGGAGGATACTTGATATACATTTTACTGAACATGCGCAAACACTATCGATTAGATATGGGCATTCGTAACATATATCTTTACCTGGAAATTCAACGCAAAGTTCTTCCTTTTAGATTATGATAATATAAAAACAATATTTATATAAAACCACTTACCATCCCACCGTATGTTTTACCGGATCTGCGTCACTGATTTTACTAATCGCTATCGAAAGCCCTATCGAATATAACTAGATACTTACGTCAAAACTCACTTCTTACAAGGAAATACAACTCAAATTTCTTCCGTTCTAAAATTTAAACATATTTTTAACAAATATTTATATAAAACCACTTACCATTCGACAATATTTTTGACCGGATGCGCATCACTGAGCACGCACAGCAGGAAATGACCTGATTGACCCACTTCCGTTATGAAAGGAACTATTTTTTTCTTCCTTTTTTGCGACGGTTAAACAATATTTTACTAATTGCTATCAAACCCATATTGAACAGAACTAGATACTTACATGTACGTTCAATTTTACCAATATAAAAGAAAAGTCAACTCAAATCTCACCCTTTTAAACAATAAAAACACTATAATATTATCAATAACATACCATCCGACCGTATTTTTGACCGGATCCGCGTCACTGAGCACGCGTAGCAGGAAGTGACCTGATTGACCTACTTTTGCCGTATAAAGAACTTTTTTTTTTGGTTTGCAATAGTTAAACAAGATTTTACTAATCGCTATCAAACCCCTATCGAATATAAATAGATACTTACGTCCTAAGCTCCATTTTGTAGAACACTCAAAACAAACCTCTTCCCTTTTTAAAGATAAAAGATAAAATGAGATGAAAACACGTACCATCCGACCGTATTTTTGACCGGATCCGCGTCACTGAGCACGCGTAGCAGGAAGTGACCTGATTGACCTACTTCCGCTGTATAAGGAACGATCTATAATAAATAAGCAAAAAGAAATACTAGAACTCCTAACCATTAAATGCACCACCCTAAAAACGCGACCAGTTGTTTAACCTCTTTTATTTCTTCCTAGAAATAGCACAAAAAGTATCATTTTTACACAAAAATATAAATTATGGCCATTTTTGATAAAACATGGCCATAATTTATGTTTTGGTGTAAATACATATACGTGTTGTGCTATTTCTATGAAGAATAAAAAGTGGTTCAAAAACTGGTCGCGTTACGAATATATGTTATACCTGAACAAACAAGAATTGAAAATTTATGCAATAAACTAATGATCAACAATAATCATGAATGATTGATGAAAACTATCAATTCGATATAGTAGTATTATGTTAACAATTCAAAAATTATCATGGAACGATTATGTTATCATTTGGTAATTTCAGCGAAAGATAACCAGCTATGACTTCATTCTCGAATAAAAGCTCTTGTTAGCAGAGATGGCATATATACTAAAAGACATGAAAATGAAATAAAGATCGAGTAATATTAGAGAATTATTACCTAGTGCGAAATTTTATCGTTTTTAAGTGTTTTTACAGGGGATTGAAATACATGTACATTTATATTGATTTTACCATGTAATGGCCCGATTCCAAAGCACACAAAGTGGCGATTTCCCGAGTTTCTGGATCCGAAAGAGTGTCGTCGAGGTATTTGAGTTTCGAAAGCTTTTTGCGCTGGTCCTTCTCTTCTTTCTTGCACTGGACGGATAATAGAAAAAAAATGACATGCTATTAAATGGCAGAGTAGCTGATTGATATGGTTTGATTTGTAACTGATTCTTAAAAGTAGAGGATATTTGAAATTACGATGCCGTTTGAAATCGATTTACACATGTGTAATAACAGGAGAAACTTGAAATCGGTTTTAAACTCGGTGGAAGCAAGTATATGATAGACACAGTTCAAATAATAACATTGGCATTGACAGGCGGGAAACAAAAATCGCACATCAGCGCTATATTTAGTTTTATATCTACAATTGGCTTAAATTTTCCGACAACACTTACAAATCTTGATAACAAATATTTATCAAAGCAATTATCTCACCTTGTAAAGCGTGAACCCGAACGTCGTCTTTCCCGAATTTGACCTGCATTTCACGAGTGCTGATCGATAATCGCGCATCAAAGCTATAAGCACGTGTATTTTGCCGTCGTCTTGGTGGGGCGGAAGTAGGGATATTGCGTGTTCCGGTCGCGACACATGAAACGTGAATCGTGGGTTCGAACCGTGTAGTTTTGATTTCGGGGGACCGCCACTGGTGTCATCTGGAAGTATTTATAAAAATGTTTGTTACTAATTATAATTGAGATATTAATTGATAATATATTAATATTAGTTCACAGATAAGCGGACATCCAAGTTTCACTTTCCCATTTGATATAGCTCTTGAATTTAGATATTTGATTGATTTTGTGCAAGAAGAATACCATTCCAATTATATTCGTTAAGTTTCATTCATGCTGGTAACGTTTCTTTATACGACCCCATGGGCTTTTTTTTATGTGTTCCTTTATCGAGTTCGATAATATGTATCAACCATTTTCTTATTCCATCGCGGCATATAGCACCCTCAATTTCACACTATTGGCATTGGCATAGAACCATCATTTTTACACTACTACTTACTTGTCCAAGAACCCGTTGTATGCATAAGCTGTTTCCATTGTCCAACCGGTCGGTATAAATCGGTTTTTTTCTCGAATATACTTGTGATACTCATGCATTCAGCAAGTTGAGCTTGAACGGTTGAGTCGGGCAGACTGTTGCGTCTTGAGGCACAGACGGAGGGCTCGTATGAACTGAAATGTAAAAGGTATTAGAATATATTTAAGTTGGTGAAGAATAACTAAACATCAACAACTTTTTTTAAAGCAGCGTATCAAAATCTAAGTATATTTCTATGCCATTTTCAACGTGTTGAATGAATAGAAGGCTAAATATGATTGCTGTCTTGTATTGGTATACTATGTTTTATATAATAGTGATTAACACCCAATATATCTATTATTATAATTTCGAAGTCGAAACTAAACGTGCAAAATGAATTCGGATTATCACAATTTAACTAATCAAATCATCATAAAAGACCCCATGATGATAACAACATAAACTAAATCTATCAATAACGACCTTTTTAAATGTCTTACTTCCTTGAACTGAGCTCACTACGCCCACTGAACTGGCTTCGCGACCTTGAGCAGGTCGAATCGGTCAAGGTCGTGTTTCGGGTGACGCGACTTAACATCGAAGACGTCGATCGACTGAAGTTGATGAATGACATATAAACAAATGTTGAATGACTTTTATTTCGTGCTAAACACTATTTTTATATAACAAAACCTTATTTCAACATGGGAAAACATATCAAGCCTCAAACGCCTGCCACCTGCTGTATTTTTCTTGTGATGCATTCATACTCTTATTTTTAATTCCATTATATTATATAAATAATAAACATAAAAATAGAATAAAACTTCATTCTCAGGAAAATATTGAAATATATAAAAAGTTATATCGAAGGTCGCGTTTCAGGTCACGCGACTCAGCACAGAAGACGTCCAGCGACTGAAATTGATGATTAGAAAATAAACAGCCTGATATTTAAAAAAAAAACTAAAATACACAATCAATTGACCAATATTAATTGATTAAATCAGAAGGCATCAACAGTTGATTTGTTCTCATCTTATGGAACTGAGTTCACTGTGTCCCCTGAACTGGCACCTTGACCTTGAACACGTGAATCAGTCAAGGTCGTGTTGCGGGTCACGCGACCTAGCATTGAAGAGGTCGAACGACTGAAATGGATATTCATGAATGAATTGGAGTTATATTCAAATAACTAAGATACCAAATCAATTTAAGCAATATTCCATTATCGAATCTAGGGGCATCAACAGTTGATTTGTTCTCATCTTATGGAACTGAGTCCACTCCGCCCACTGGCTCCTTGACCTTGAACAGGTTGATTCGGTCAAGGTCGTGTTTCGGGTCACGCGACTCAGCATCGAAGACGTCGAACGACTGAAAATGATATTTAGAAAATATAGACAACATGATATTCAAAAAACTAAAATACACAATCAATTGAACATTATTCACGAATTGAATCGGAGGGCTTTAACAGTTGATTTGTTCTTATCTTGTGGAACTGAGCTCATTGCTTCCCTTCAACTGGCTTCGCGACCTTGAACAGGTAGATTCGGTCGTGGTCGCATTACGGGTCACGCGACTTAGCATCGAAGAGGTCGAACGACTGAAATTAATATAGCCCAAGCATTCAACAACTTAATGATATCAATGAAGTCGGACTACTGAAATTAAATGATTTCAACTCACAAATGCAACACTTTCAGTTACGATCATATTCCAATGCTGCAATGACATGTATGTTGCATTAATATAAACAGCTGCTATTACCCAAACTACAAGAGCTTAGCACATACTTAATTTATAAAGGCTTCTAAAGGATGTTAAATACAAAGTGACCGTGCACTTCATTAACAACTTGTTGAGCAAAATAAACAAGGTTGAGCTAGTGTATGTATGTATCTTTAAAAAAGCGCTTTAAATTCTAGATAAAATCAATCTTACCCGACACTGCTACTACACGAGCTGCTAAACGCCGACGTTCTCTTCCCCGTTTCACCACCAGCGCCCCGGAAACTCCGATTGCGCATGTTCAACGTCGACGCCAGCGACGTACGCAGATACGACGCGGTCGCCGCACCGCCGCTCGCTTTATTCGACGGATTGCGCCGAAAAGAAAACTCGCGGTTCGTCGATTTGAGCGACTCGACTTTCGAGATTTGTATTTCCGGAAATCGCCGGAAGTCGCTGCGTTCGCGGGATGAGCGTTGACGCTGGAGCGCATTCGCGGAAGTCGGGTCGTTTTGCGAGTTCGAGAGTTGGGACGAGAGTTTGTGATAATCAGACGATAATTGTTTCGACAATTGTCTATGCAGTTGCAATTGGAGCTTAGTAGAACGTATTGAGCTTCGAGGGGAATTTTTCCAATTTTGATGGTTCAATCGCATGCGATGTAAACCGTTAAATGAGTCGTTATTGGGATTTAACCAACCACCGTGAAATCCCGTTGATGTTGATGACGTCATTTCCTCCTCTTCATCAAAACTCTCGCGCACCACGAGACTCGTGTTGTAAATGCGTTCCTGTAAAGTTAAAAATGATTAGCAAATGTGAACAGAATGATGTGTATGTTTGTAGTAGATGATCTTATATGACTTTGTACTAGTATTTATTGTTTTATATGTATACCCTTTATGTAAAATGGAAAAAAAATAACAACGGCAAGATAAACAGCAAAACATAATGTATACTAATGTTTATTGTTTACTACGTGAATGGAAATAAAGGGGGATGTCCAGTTAAATAAAAAAGGACAGGCCCCGCAACCAAAAAAAACGTTCCTGTAGCGTGTAATATGTTGTTTTGCGTAAAATCAAATAAGCAAAAAATAAAAACAATAAAATAAATTTTAGAAAATATATTCAAGAATTTGAAGTTGTTAAAAAAATATTCACGAATATGAAGTTGTAAAAAAAAAAGAAATATTCAAGAATTTGAAGTAAAAAAAAGAATTTGAAATAAAAAAATGTGTAACATCAAATATGAAAAATATATGAATATTCAAGAATTTGAAGTTTTAAAACAACAACAAAAATACGTTCCTGTGACGTCATGCTGACGTCATTTCCGTGCGGTGAACTGCAAATGATGACGTCACGGAAATGGCGGCAAAAGTCCTCGTAGCTGATCCAGAATTCGTTCATTTCCAGACTCTTCTTTGGGTGGAAGCTGTCCAGGTAGACTTTGCTGACGCGAGACCAACTTCTTGTGTCACTTTAGATAAATAAATAATGTTTACTTTAGATGTAAATCATATTATAATGTATCAAATATAATCATATAAATATATGAATATTCATATTGAGGTAGTTTATGCTGACAAGAGACCAGCTTCTATATATATAGTGTCACTTTTAAGATATATCATAATCATTTTCAATTTACCTTTAAGATATATTTTATAAATTAACTACATATCATAATATTTGTGTCACTATGACATGACAGAAATATCGCAGTTGCTTTTTGACTATGTAATAATTGATCGCATATTTAGAAAGTTTTAATCAGTGAGCTTAGTGTATTGAAATGTAAAGATAACAACGCTCTAATTCCAATTAATAGTCCATTTAATATTCTCTGGCTATGTTGGCCAAAGTTGCTTGCTTTAAACTATTTGATAAGATATGTAATAGGTGAACAAGAGCGCAATTATAAACAGAAAAATACATTCTAAAAAGGGGGACAAATAATAATTCATATGGCATGTATGAGTCGAACAGAGGGGAGCGTAGCGCTCTTATGTAGATCGCCGCCTAGTTATCTATTGAAATGTCCAACCTGAAGCTATAATTGCCACTCCATGTCGATTCCTCCACAGAAGGATCGAGTAATCTGATCATCGGTTCGCGGTGTCCACCTTTCATAGTGAACTGAAAAAAAAGGAATTGTAAAGGGAAATATTTAAAGTCGACGTTCCGTTTAATCATTTGATCCGGGTCGCGGTGTCTACCTTTCATCGTGAACTGTGAAGTTGATTTTAAATCAAATGTTCATTTGTTATTCATAAAATTATAATATTGTCATAATAAAGAGCATAGTTTATGCAAAAAAAATTTTCGCGGATATGTTTTTTCTTTATGTAAATTGTCATAATTAGTTTTGAAATAAGTCATTTAGGCAAATTATAGATAACGAGTCGCATTTGGGTATAAATCAAAATATTAAAATAAGTTATTTGACAAAAAAACTTTTTGCTATTACAAAATAATGGATGTATCCCTAAATGAGTATATAGGAAAGCCCTGCACTAATTAAAGAGCCACAATTTATTTTCGTTCCTGTATTAACGCATTGCTGTCTATATCTAGGGAGCTGTTCCATTTTTCTCTTGTTATATATTGTTGCTATGACAACCGTAACCACAGGAAACAATCAGGTGCAATAATAGTTTGCAGATATGCCTTATTAAAACCCACCAGGTGTTCAACAATAGGTCGTTTAGTATAACCATCACATACATGTATAATTATGTATATCCTGAAGTGTTCTACATTTAAATTTCCCAGTATGTAATTTGAATTTATTGCAATTTTTATATTTCATTAGATTGGACACATAGAAATTCTATCTTTGAGGTATCTCTTTAGTTGCTCTTTGAAAAAAGCAGATATCCAAACCATATAACTATCCCACGTTTCGCGCTACTTTGCCTTAGAAGGTGATATTCATAAAATTTTGATTGATAATACGTGAAACAATTTTGGATTTGTTACGTCGCGACGTCGCTTAAATGGCATTCTGACGTCATACTTCGCTTTGTCGTTGAGGCAAAGTTCTTCTTAAGTCGACAACGAACATAGACATCCATAAACGTTCAATCATTGCGATCGTAATAAAGACGTCACATTAATGCTGCTCAAAGTCGACGTAAATATGATTAAAACGAAAGCTATGAAAACCATACCTTTGTTACAGCCGTGACGACAAAAAGGCGAAGATCAGGGACGTAGGAACGTGATTGAATAGCTGGCAGTTGCTGAAAAATAAGAAACTCGGTTTTTTTCTCTGTTACATAGTCGCCCCATAAAAGTCACTTATGTACATAATCATAATGATTATAAAGAAATATTTAACATTCAATGGCAATTGAAAAATTTTGATTTCCGGGGTGTAGAAAATAAACATTACATTCCCGTAGTGCAGTGTCAGAGCACACACTAAATTTCCAGAAACCGACCGATTCGCATTCGAACCCGGGAACTTGAGATTACGAGACGGGCGCTCTACAGCAACGGTACGGCCTCTCATTAAATATGTAATTTTTCTCAAATCCGTATATTTTATTATCCAAAACCTCAACATAATTAATAAAAATGAATAAATATTTATGAAAAAAAAATTAGTTGCAATTTTAGTTTAGACCGAAAATATTAAACTATTCCTTACTTGTAGACTCCTCAGTAGGTTACTCTCCTGCCAAACCGAACTCAATTCACGATCGATAAAACTATCCTTATGACGCCACGTCACTAAAAATGAGTTATTCGTGTGCGCGATGGAAAACGCCTGGAACGCCGGCTCTCTGGGATGTTGTGAAAGGTCTATACGTTGGCAAATGTCCCCTGTTAGGTCAGTGAGTGCGTTGATTGGGTTTCCCATTTCTATGGCTTCGTAGGCTAAGTGGCACCTGTGAAAATAGAGTAATATCAGTCATAAGAGGTATTAAATGGTGTCTGATATGACATCATATTATAAAATGGTGTCTAAAATGGGCGCGATGGGAAAACCTAAAACTATAAAGAGTGCTAAAAACTAGGGCAAAATGTCCTTATGACGCATCGTGACTAAAACGAGTGATGGAAAACGCTTGAAACGCCGGTTCTCGTGAATGTTGAGACAGATCTATACGTTGACAAACATCTCCTGCTAGGTCAGTGAGTGCATTGATTGGGTTGCCCATTTCAATGGCTTCATAGGCTAAGTGGCACCTGTGAAAATAGAATAATATTGACAATAAGAACACTATTAAATGGTGTCTAAAATGGCATCATATAAATAAAATGGTGTCTAAAATGACATCATATGTTATAAAATAGTGTTTAAAATGGGAGCGATAGGAAAACCCTAAAACTATGAAGAGTGCTCAAAACTAGGACAAACTGTCCTTATTACGCATCGTGACTAAAACGAATGATGGAAAACGCTTTAAACGCCGGTTCTCTCGGGTGCTGTGAAAGGTCTATACGTTGACAAGCGTCTCCGGTTAGATCGGTTACGGGTTTGATTGGATTTCCCATTTCGATTGCTTCATATGCTAGATGGCACCTGTGAGAAAAAACGCAAAGTTGACCATAAAAGGTATTAAATGGTGTCTTGAATGACACCATATGAATTAAATGGTGTCTAAAAAGGACGGGATCAGAAAGTCAATAAAGTATGCAGAGTGTTCAAAATGAGGGAAAACTATCCTTATGGCGCTATTTGACTAAAATATATAAGTGTGTGCGATGGAGAACGCCTGAAACGCCGGTTCTCTCGGATGTTGCGAAAGATCAATACGTTGGCAAACATCGCCGGTGAGGTCAGTGAGTGCGTTGATTGGGTTTCCCATTTCTATGGCTTCGTAGGCTAAGTGGCACCTGTGAAAATAGAGTAATATCAGTCATAAGAGGTATTAAATGGTGTCTGATATGACATCATATGTATAAAAAGGTGTCTAAAATGACATCATATGTATAAAATGGTGCCTAAAATGGGCGCGATGGGAAAACCTAAAACTATTAAGAGTGCTAAAAACTAGGGCAAAATGTCCTTATGCCGCATCGTGACTAAAACGAGTGATGGAAAACGCTTGAAACGCCGGTTCTCTTGGATGTTGAGACAGATCTATACGTTGACAAACATCTCCTGTGAGGTCAGTGAGTGCATTTATGGGATTCCCAATTTATATGGCTTTGTAGGCTAGGTGATACTTGTAAATGAATCTATCTGACCGTTAGACAAAGTACATTCACTTATAAGAAATTGGCTGTAAAGTTGCTTTACCGTATTCTAATATTATTCTATATGACACATAACTTACTTTGCATATGCTTTCTCAACCAGGGCACACCAATACTCTGGTGGATCTCCTATCTCCGGACAGAAGACAATTCAAATGACTATGCAGACGATGAACCACGCCTTTCAATAATGGGGTAGTTAATTTTACGCATAGATGGTGTTTTAGAAAATCACTTACTTAGCATATGCTTTCTCAACCAGGGCACACCAATATTCGGGTGGATCTCCAATTTCCAGACAGAACGCTCATATTTAGTTCATTCGACGTGTAAAATGGTGTGTAAAAATGCAACATACAAAACTTACTTGGCATATGCCTTTTCAACAAGCCCACACCAATACTCTTGTGGACCTCCAATTTCCGGACAGAATTTGTTCCTACATCTACCCTACGCATGTGTAAATGGCCATATTGTTTATAACCCCCCCCCCCTCCTTCAGCCCACTTACTTAGCATATGCTTTCTCAACCGGGGCACACCAATATTCGGGCGGATCACCGATATTCGATCAGAACGCTCATATATAGTTCATTCGACGTTCGAAATGATGTGTAAAATTGGCATGTGATTTATCCCACTAACTTAGCATATGCCTTTTCAACCAGGGCACACCTAGCGGATAAATCAGACACTCGGGTAAGTATCCATTGTGCAAAATGGTGTGTAAAAATGCCATATTACTAATAGCCCTGTCACACCTGCGATTCTCGGATCGCCGATCGTCGGCGATCGTCGCCGATTGAATAATCGCAGTAGTGTGACACCCCTTGCGACTCAGTCGCCGACTGTCGGCGATCGTCTGCGATCGTCGCCGACTCAGTTTCATGCGATCGAACATGTTGGATCGCATGCGTCGGCATCGCAAGCACATCAAAGGGAATAAGAAGCAACATTTAAGTAATTTGAAAGTTAGTTTGAATATTTTTCTCATCCTATCAAAAAGTTCACTCATGTGCTAAGCTCTCATATATTTATTGTTATTTTGACAATATATAATGCTATTTGTATGTAACACGTTTTATGACATTGCATAAATACTTACTTTTTAGACGTAGTACTTAAAGTTTCGTCATAAATACTTGTAGTGATAAATACTAGACATACCGATAAGAAGCAGTTAAATTTAGGAGGAAAATGATATCATTTTATCATTATTTATTTTTCAAAAATCAAAACAATCGCAAGGAAGATAGCAAGGAAAATCGCAGGTGTGACATGCCCAGTCGCATGCCTTGCGATCGTCGGAGACTCAAGTCGGCGACGATCGGCGATTCAAAATCGCAGGTGTGACAGGGACTTAATAGGGCTCTCAAGGTTCGTGCATAAACGCTCAGCGGGAGCAAACGCACAAATCATGAGTCCTACACATCGCCATGCTAGGCTTAAAGCCTATGTGTTTTACAGAGAGAAATGTGTATTTTAAATAAATTCAAACTATTATAAATGTGGAATATTTTGAAGAAAAAAATAAGGAAACGATTAAATATATATAAACATTTCTTTACAATGACGCTTCTAAAAGTAGCAAATTAAGCAAAGACGGATGTCCGATAGATACATTTAACAACACTCGTGAGACTTCAATGACCCTATGATCTATGTTTACAAACATGCAATAACCACTTTTTATTATAGTGCTTCTTCACAAGGTTTCTTAGATAAAACTATTAAAAAATAGTAGAGTGTCAAGTTAATTTATATCTTAAAAAATACAGAGTGAAAAAAAAAGAAATACGCCGAGCTACAAAACTTATATAAACGTTGTATTATATCCAATACGAATCTTAAGTTGAAATAAAGAAAAAAACATAATTCCCCTAAGTTTCAGTAATGTACCTTGTTCTTTAAAGGATATGCAAAAAAATAATAAATGAAATGACAAAATCTTAAATCATTAATGAAAAAAAAGTATAAATTATAATGTTTACATATTTTATATCAATGTAAAGGGGGGTTATCAGGGAATATCATTTTGAATCAGGGGAATTAAATCAGGGAATTTCGTTACAATATTTATTGGTTATTTTAAAATATTTGTGCAAAAACAAAAAATTCCTCTCGCCCCCGGAGCAAATACAGTAAAAATGTCTAAAAAAATTGCTCGCGCCATCGGCGCTCGGATATTAACAAAAAATAGGTATGTTTTCTTATTGAAATACCATCTTAGCTTGGCCAAGTATCAATCGTGGATCAGGGAAAAAATCTGGGAATTCGAAACTGACTGGAGACTCAGGGAACCCCGATTTATTTCAACATAAAATACGTTTGTTACCAATAAATAGTACATTTTTTTTTCGAGAAGTGACGATTCGGCATTTTATATTTGTTTATTTTTTTTATAAACATCATATTCTAACACTGCTGGGTATGCGAAGTACGATTTGATGTCTAGAAAATTGTTTGATCGTCACTATGCCAGAAACTGGACAAAATGTTCTTTATGTACATGTATGGATAACTCGTAAAGTTAAAACTATCAAGAATTCATGATCGACATAAAAAATATGAATCCGGGTCAAAAAGTCTCCGGCCAAAAAGTTTCCAGCCATAAAGTCTCCAAAAGTGACACCATGTGCCAAAAAGTCTCCAGCCAAATGTTTTAGAATTTGGGTCTTGGGGATATTACCTCTACTTACTTAGCATATGCTTTTTCAACGAGGGCACACCAATACTCGGGCGGATCACCAATTTCCGGACAGAATGCGAGACCGGTGTCAATTACCGGGAGTCGATCATCGATCTCAACTTCCTGTTCCTCGCCGAAGATCCAAAACCGGAAATGGAACTTGCCTGGTGATAAACACAAATCACTAAAAGGGTTTTTTTTCCTTTCTTCGATGCTGTATTTTATTACTATTTTTATTTTATTTTATTTTTATTTTATTTTTTTACGTTGCGAAGATGATATTTAAGAACACCTTTTATGAACTTTTATGACTTTGCAAACTTTAATTTTTAAGTTATCAAACCATCCACTAATAAATTAATCATATACATTACGTATACAGAGCGATATTGTGAACGTCGCTCCAAAAACATTGCATGAACGATTGGTGCCCATTTATATATATAGAGTTCATATACTTTAAATGTTTATAGACTCTACTTAATCTCTCTTATATACATCAGGTTTATGTCTCTATACCTGTATATGCCGCGCCAAAATTCTGCGTAAACTGATGATAGCCCGGTATCAGCCTTTCCATGTATCGCGAGTTGAGTGACATCACGGCAAGACATAACCGGAACCACGTGTGATCTTTCCACGGCCTCATGGGAAGAGGCACGTGGCACATGCCTCCGTGACCGTACAGCTGTGGGTGATCGCTCAATTCCTATAAAGTATTTAAAGGGTTATTATGAAAAACGTATATATTAAAAGGCTTTGAAAGGAATAATGACGCAGCGGAGCACCCTAGAGTTGTGGATAGTCACTCAAATTACCATAATTAATGAGATCGATATATAAGGCGTATAAAGTTTACATTTATACTTCAACTATATGAAGGAATGTGAGGGATCATAATTAAACCACGTGTGATCTTTCCATGGCCTCATGGGAAGAGGCACGTGGCACATGTCTCCGTGGCCCTATAACTGTGGGTGGTCACTCAATTCCTAAAACAGGAATTAAGTTGTTAAAGTTGTAGAGTCTATAAGCGTCTACAATCCGAGGACTCAATAATTCTTGGGAAACATGTATGGTCTATACGAGGAAGTATGGGGCAATGACATAAAGCACATGCCTCAATGTCCGTAGAGCTGTACGTGGTCAATTCATCCTGCGAAAAATGGAGATTTTGTTGTGTCTTACAGGATAGATCGTATGTTTATATGAAAAAATAGAAGTTATTGCAAGGGTCGATATGGCTAAGGGGAGCGTTTTCCAGGGACACTTTGACAACAGGACGTCGCATATACTATTTTGACCGTAGAGATGTGGGTGATAGTTCAATATCTGTATAATAAGTAAACGTACAACAATTTATTATCAAATATTGCAAGTATATGATATTTTTAAAAAGGGTCATATCACATATCATAATTCAATTGGCGTAATAAATACATACAAATAAACAAAATTATTTTGTTTTTCAGGAAGTTCGCTCATTTGCACATATTGACATTGACATTTATATGTCATGTTGTTATGATACAATAAACATGATCTTTTTAATTAACAAACATTTAAAAGAAAGGTTAAGAGCTTTGAAGTTTCGTTTCCGTAAAACATGGAGCATGGATTCCACAAACCTTAATAATTTCCTGATTCTATAGAAATCTCATTAACAATATGTTACTTTCAACAACTATTATATATATCCGGTTTTTGCCAAATCTTGGACCTGACCTAAAGGAAAGCGGTTTAAACGGTTGGTTCGTTGTTGCCCTTTAAAATATACTTTTTATTATCCGGTTCTTTAGAAATCGTAGGGTCAATAAATAAACATAAATAAATTGTTTTTTTTTTTCAAGTAGAAATTAATTCTCAATTAAATAAGTCAATTACATGTGACAGGATTAAATAAAAGTTCATTAAAGGGCCCTTCAATTTCTAAAAAAAAACCTGGAAATAAGCCGGTTATTCGTTTTGACTCGGGCTATCTTCGAATTACACCTGCGAGACGCAGTCGAGAAGGTTGGTAATTATCATATTGCCCTAAAAAAACGAATAACCTATACTAGTTGAGCCTTTTGTAGAACAATTATTTAGTATCTCAAACATAGATACTTTTAGTTTTTTTTAATTGCTCATACACAATCGGAGTATTCTGAATCTTTATTCTGTGTTGATTCTCGGTCACTTCAACATCACGGCCTCTAATCAGGACTTCATATTACGTTTTACCATTTTCTGAATGCTCTAATATTTTATTGCAATAACCATATAGGTTGACCATGACGTCATGTGCAACTCATGCCGCACTAAGATTTGAGACTTCACACTAGGTCATGTTTAGATAATATTAGTCTAAAATACTTGTTTACGTTCACTCACCTTGGGTCTCCTGAAGACCATGTGATCGTACTTGTCCTCTCCGCTATACACAAAGGTCAATGAACTCTTATCAGCTGGAAATTCATCGTCCACAAACAAACTGCTCCCCAAAGATGACGACATTGTGTGACCTAATTATTGCGCCGTGTGACCTCACGGTGACCTCTCATTGAACTTGTTGACCTAATTATTGCTCGTGACCTCTATGTGACCTCACGTTGACTTCTTTTTGAACTGGTTTGACCCGTTGTATGAATATTGACCTCTTAGAAATCTATGGTGTTCAATATTGATTTCTGAGTGATCTGTGTGACCAAGCTGACATTTACGACTTGGTCACCCTTTGATATGATTTTAGGTCACAACTGTTACCGTAGTATATCTCCAACTTTTATGTGACCACCTTGAGCTTAAATCGACAAATGTGAATTGGTTTGATCTCCGGTATAATTGTAGGTTACAACGGCAACTGTGGTATAAATTGATTTTATGCAACCTCCGTGAACTCTGGTGGTTCCGCAACCTTTACTTGATCACTATGACCTCCATTTTTGAAATAATAACTGCTCCCTGTTTTGTTATTTTCGTAACCTCTGGATATGACCTTTGATTTATCTATGACCTTTTCGACAGCAGTGAATAATCGGCATTTCAGTGTTCGTTGCCACGCTTGATTGCAATTAGTTTTTTGCCTTTTCACGAGATCACTACTTGATCTTTATTGTTTTTGTGTATTTTCATCGCCTCCATATGAGTGTATAACCTGCTAATAACAAAATAAATTAAGGTTATTTATTTATTTATTTGATAACTTTATATAGCGCTTACTCTGAAACAGCCCTAAGCGCTTTACATAAATTAAGACATGGTATAATAAGAACTGAATAAATGTGAAAAATAATATATGTCAATTTAAACGTAAGATATGGTAAAATTTATAATTTAAAAAAAAGACTAATATTTTTGACGACTAGATTAGCAAATTATTTAAATAGATATGTTTTTAAACGCTTTTTAAAACCAGAAAAAGAACTAATACTGCGAATGTCACTGGGAAACTTATCAATATCATATGTCATTATATTTTTACAAAAAGGAAAAAAAGTTCGTTATAAATCTATTATAACTTATAAAAGACAAATCATTTACTCACATAAACTTATAGCCTCAAGCATAATTCATCTTGAAAATGTCGATTAATGTGGGGTACTCTGAAGCGCCATGTTATACCAATTAGAAAATGTAACATTCCTAGAAGTATGGCGTCGACTGTTTCTTTGTTTTTGACGCAATGTGTTTTCTTTGAAATGAACAAGGAAGTAGTGTAAACACGAGGTATCATTTGAAACAGACACTTGCTAATTTAATTTGAATCATTGAATTCCTTTGAACGTATAAACAAATTATTACTACAGTTATCGCAGGAGTAAGTTATTGTGACAACCAATAATACAAGATTTCACTTTGTGTAATCAAGGCCTGATCTTTTTACAAGAGCCCTAGGATATATGTTCTTATTTTTTATTTTTTATAGTTCCTTTGTACATTCATTTAACACAAACCCAACAATTTACAAACAAATATAGTTATTCACTGTCAATTCATAGAACTAAAATGTTTAACTAAATAAGTAAATTTGCAAAGTATTTTTTTACTAATATATATTTTTGTTTTTTTTTACATATTTATTTCGTTATCATTTCTATAAACTGGATTTTCAGTTTTTTTCTTCAAATAATTGCCTAGTTTTTATATGTACACAATATATAATTGATACTTACCAAAGGCACAATTTATACATATTTGTAACCCTTTTTCTAGATTGTAAAGACTTTTCGGTTTTGTATACAGATCCTCTTCCACATTAAGTCAAACTCACGTTGAAATTAGTTAATTCTTATTTCGTATTTAATTGTGCGATTTTGCACTTTCTTTATTTCTTGAGTTCGTTACATACATCGTTCTATCGATAAGTATTTTATCCAAAATCTCAATATTTAAAAAAAAACTAAATGCGTTTTGCTAAGCCTACAAATGAAATATACATAAAAGTCGACTCATTTTTTATATAAATTTAGATAATTTTGTATGCATTTGAACTATTAAATAATTGTTTGTTGTAATGCTTATTAGTTATATTTTTAATAAACTGCCCATAGTAAGACAAATTTAATACCTATAGTAAAGGGCACCAAATAAGATGTTTTGCATATAGTTATGAAATGCATTAAAACTACTTTACGTAACAAAACGCGATTTTCACGAACAACAAAATTATCGTTTTGAACATCAAAATTGTGCAAATCTTGTTTCTCCTTTTTAACAAGCAGGAAACGGAAAAAGAACATCTTTTGCCTAAATCCAAATGTTAAGAATAACTAAATTACAAATGATATATACCAAATAAGAGTTTATTAGATAATTGAAAGCAATCGCAATAAATTTCCAACGAATTATTTTCAAAATGGATTACACCATTTAGTGAAATTTCAAAAAGGTGATTCCCAAAATTCCTAGTTTGAGCATATTTTCGCAAAATTTTCAGGCCAACAGGGATTTGCTAGGAAACGACATTTTTGTGAGGAACAGCTCGTAAGGTGCTCTTCATATGTCTACGATATACCACCTGTCCTAATTAGATATAATTCATCGCTTGGTTACGAAGCATTTAAAGACTCATGTGTAGTCTATGTTGATATAAGCGTATCATTTTGCAGCTTTTGTATGATGGATGCTTACTATTATTTTTTACCTCATTACTGATTTTTCCTGGGTGATTTTAACGAAAATACGGTTTCAATCGACGTTTTCTGTGGTTATTTGCATAATTGTCACTCTAATATATTCTTATGTCCGGAAACTACCTACCTACCTACCTACCTACCTAGGTCGATGTTGCAAACTAATGTAACATTTATCATTAGATAAATGTAGTTATGCATTTAATAAACAACTTAATACACTATTTTAAACGTTTTTTATATGAGATCGACGAGATACGTTAAATTGTATAATGCAATGAAATATCAAATGTAGATATTGTATTTTACAACAAAGAAAATATTAATTCAATTTTATTTCTAGAAAATTTTTTATCAAGAAAAGAATGTTCTCCTATAATTTTGTTGAGGAAGAATTTAAGCTTTTTCATTTACAAAGTACATGAATGATAACCTAGATTACTTTAGTTTTTTTTCTCCTTGTATGAATGAGTTTTAGGAATGATACTTAATTTGATAATTTATTTATCTATTTAAACGTATTTATCTATCCATCTATTTGTTTGTTTATTTATTTCTTTATGCAATTACGGACATCAGCTATACGAGATACTATCTATACTGCCGTTAAGCATTCAATGCACATCGAGTTGTTATATCCCCAAGCAAACCTTGAGCGATTCTTGAGCACTTGTTTATTTTCGCTGCAGAAGCCATGAACTGATATTTTAACACTGATTTTATATACAATCAGTAATGTTCAATCATAAAAGTTTATGATCATAGACCGACTGATGACAAACACGCATTTTAATCATATTCTATGCCCAAGCACGGCTTAAGGCTCAAGCAGTGGAGTGCAACCGGCCATTAGTTTTACCTTTCAAACATGTAGATTTCATTCTATGGAACTAGTTTCGTAAGATGAAATAATTTAGAAATTTTCACATCTCTTCTTTTCTGGGAAAATGTCAGCAAATACATTTCCCAGAAGTATAAATATTAAATAGAATACATAGATGGATGCTCGTAAAGTTCCATTTTTCCGGTAAGAACATAGCTCGTTTGCTGCAAATTTAGAGAATTTAATTCTGGGGTGCACAATGACGACCCTGGAACCCAAGCCGATATCCCTCTTAAGTCAATTAATTTTGAAAGAACCTGACAGAAATGGTCAAATTCGTTCAGGAAAAGTGTCAAACATTGGTCCAAAAATCAAACATATGTCAAAGGAAAAAGGGAGAACAGGGTAATCTATGCACAAAAGTCAAGAAAAAATCCTGAAAAATCATTTTTATTATTTTTGATATGCTTCTAATTTAATGATTATTACGAAAATTGGCAAAAATTCCGCGTTTTAAAAGATCTATATGCTGCAGAAAATTTAGGAAAATAACAAAGAAAATAAAGGAAATAATAAGGTTCAAACACGTTCTCAGGACAATACGTTGACTATAATGACAAGTGAATTATTAAACTAAGTACTATTCAAAATCACACCGAGTGGTTTTAGTCAATTAATTTCAGAAAAAGTGAAGATCTTTCTCATGATAAATTAGTGTAGCCATTTATCAGAATGATAGATAAGAGGATTCCATGCAACATTGTGTTATGTCTACAAAGTGTTTTTTTTTTCAGAAAAACGACATTTATTACATGTCTGCCTGATTGTGTTGGTAATAAACATATTGAAAATTTGAGGGCAATAAATTTTCTGTATTTTTCCAGTTGTTGCGTCATACATAAACAATAACAAACCACACCCAGAAAGCACGTTTTTTTACTACGAATTGTTTACGATATTGCGTAACGTGTGTTGCTCATTGATGAAACGTCATGCTATGATAAATCAATACGCGAACCCATTTTAGAAAATAAAAAGTTTGTTTGATTGTTTCTTGCTGAAAACATTTTAGATATTGAATACACATATATAAGGTAATATTATGAAACCTTTTTGATATTCTAAAGTTAAGTTAATACTTCATTACAGATAAATAAAGAACTTTTTTGTTTGCACATTAGTTGCACCATTAAATAGACATACGTCATTTGGTTTAAGCGAAAGGATAACCATTTCTATCAAATACCTTTTGCATGAATGAAAATAACATTTTGAACAAATAAATTGGTTAAAACATGTAGTAAAAATAATACTTCATATGTTTAGGAAAAGATGGGAATTTATTGCCCTTGGGAAGTGAAATTGGCAGACCTTAGGCTGCGCCTTCGGTCTGCGCATTCCACTTCCCGCGGGCAATAAATTCCCATCTTTTCCTAAAACATATGAATTATTAATATATTAATGTGTTTAACTTGCTCATTCATATAAGGATAGGCAGGTAGCAAATCGATACAAATAAAATGATTGCATGGAATGAAAAGTATTACTCAAATGAATAACATGCATCTATAATCAAGTGACATTTTGCAATTCATTTTTTGGCGAAATATGTAAAGTCCTCTTTACACACTGTTGCACGGACCCCTTCCATTGTTAACATCTTCAACATCATCTATAAATTAGATATATTGATAATAAATAATATACTGTTTAACATCAATGAGATGTTATCTAAAAGATCAGTTGATAACATTTTGCAATGAAAGGGTGCATTTATGAATTAATTAACTCCGTTCACGTGGTATTTTGATTTGAATAAATATCTTATTTAATGTATTTTACAGAAAAAAAGGAAAAAAATATAAAATGAATAAAATGCAATTTAGGCAAGTATTCAGTTCAAATTGAATGATGGAATGGGACGTCTTTGTTTCGCGTCTCCTTTCGATTATTTTTATAATTATAATTGCATTACTGATCATCAGAATATTCTGGATAAAAGGCTGATGTTGTTGTTGCCGTGGAAAAAGGAAAATCACACCCGAACATCAAGACATAGGTCGCGATCAGACACAGCCATAAATAGGTACTGCTGTACTATTATGATCGAATAACACCTATTTTTAGCGAGTGCAAAAAAAAAGAAAATAAAAAGAAAAAAATGTCCTTTCATTTTAATATTCACTGGATTGAATGTAGGTCCTATAGCTGCAAATATACTCCAAATTGCAAGAATCTACCTCTTTTCTTAATAAACGCAATGTTGGGAGCCGATTTCAGGGCTGAAAACGGCTGAATCCGCCATTCACTTTACATGCTGGCCGTTTTCAGCCCCGAATTTGGAGGGGAGTTGCAGCTAGGGGACCTACATTCAATTGATATTGTTTGATATGCTTTAGTCATGTGTGTACCAAAATCGTAGTTTGAAAATGTTTTTTTTACCCAAAGGTAGTCTAGAATAGTTTGTCGTGCTGAAAATTTAGATATGTTAAATTCTTATTTGTTTAGGCACCATATCCTATTTCTTGATCGTTTTCCTGACAATGTAGTCGTAGAAACATAATTCAAACCCGTTATTGTTTTATTATATAACAGTTAAGAAGAAATCAACATACGAACCCGAGACCCGATTGAAATACCAAATTGATTGGATTTGTTTTGGAGCGCAACTACAGCAAAATGGTTTGTGTTTATATGTTGTGTGTAAACGTACCTTTATTCATAATAATTATAATGCTAACAATCATCCTGGTGTACATCAAAGGATGCTGTCGATGCTGCTACAAAAACAAAATCGAGCCGGAGCGTCACGTGTTTGCCATCGACCTGGTTCCACAAGTGGTAATAATTTGTTTTTGCTTGTTTTTTTTGTGTCTGTTTTTTTTTTTT
>LQRL01125281.1:49413-64954 GCA_001703475.1 Hydroides elegans
CGTATTTTATTCCGTTGAGCCACAGATGCGGGGTTCCGGCTGTTAAGCTAAAATCGTCATTTTGTCCTATGCCAATAGCTTCCAGGGAGCAGATGTCTAATTGTTCAGGAAAAAACAGTTGTAAATAGATTAATCTTAATTCTTTAGTGTTACTTGATTTAATTAACGTATAAAAAATATTTTCATCGACTACCTGCAGCTTCGATAGAGCCGATATTTAATTTTGTTAGAAAAAATGCCTTTTGTGAATATATGTATATTAATAAAAAAGACACGAAATAATATATTTTCAATCGTGTTGTGTGATGAATGATATCCAATGGTATATAAGATAGCTCTAGCATAATATTCAATATCTTAAAGGCGCGTTCGCACAATCAAGAAAGCTCGAAAACCGAAAGCTCAACAGCAACTTGTGCATAAAAACATAGCAATTAATACTTCCTGTTCACGCAAAATATGGGCGTTTTCTGGGGAATATTTTTGAGCTTTTCTTTTGCTTGAACGCGCCTTTACATTCTAATTGTACTTTTTATTTTGGAACTTAATATTGAAATAAATTATTGCTACATTAATTTTCATTTCTAAAAATTGGAGGCACATTGGTTGTATACGTGTATATGTTTGTTTTAGTAAAAATAATGCGGCACAATTACACTTTTTAATACTGACATATTTGATAACGTTATTAATAGTAATCGAGTGATAACATTAATCCACACAATATACTACATTACAAAATTGGAATTGAAAATAGCAACTTATCTGACCTAATGCTGCAGAAGATACAAACAAAGTAGACCATAGAGAGTCTATATCCACATAATTATTTCCGCTAGCTATACCGGGATTAGATTGTTCTCCACAAATATGGCATTGTTGTTTGTGGTAGGAATATGCAACGCAAGGTGCGGTATTGCATAACTCTATGCATTCCTTAAGTCTGTAATAATTCAAAAACTACACTAGTTATCTTCCAGACTCTACGTAATCTTAAAAAGCCAGTACTATTTGATTTAGTTTGATAATAAATGTCTCAATATTATATTGAAAATTTATTGTAATAAAAGTAATGGGTATGATTAATATAGTTTTAAAACTAATAATAATATAATAACAGGTTTTTAAAATATCAATATAAACACGAATGAAACAGAATTAAATCATTATATTTTCTTAAAGCGCATGTGTCTTTTGATATTAAACAGTACAATTATTATATTATATAAATTCTATATTTGAACTATATGATTATTATGTCGATATTTTTTTAATATTTTATTTATGCGGTTTTGACTAGGTTTGTGACTAAATCCTACCTTATTATTTGAGGTTGTATGACACATTCATTTTCCGAAAGCAAATATATCACATGATCAATTTCATGTGGGTCTGTAATCTCTGGAACTCGTTGCATTGGCATGTTATACTTATCTTGACAAAGCTCAGAAAAGCCAAATTTTGAATAAACACATATTATATTGAAGATATAAAATTGAAATCGAAACATGATTATATTCGTTTGTTGTGCGTACATTTGATCATTTTCTTAAAACTAATCGCAATAAATAAGAGTTGAGATAAACGGATGAAAAATGTCATATGTATATGATCGATAAAATAATTAGAATTCTATGTGCGTTTCTATATGTCCATTATGGTGCTGAATTACATAATTCCATTGCATACACATTAATTGATCGTGGTCAATCATAACAAATATTGAACAAGCTAACCGGAAGAAATGTAATCTGATGCCTTTAAACGTGTATAGATTTTTCTATTATTCTGATAAATGTTTGTCCTTACATTATTGAGTTTATTTATATCGATCACAGAGCCAATAAAGAGAATTACTACATGGTTAAAGCAACATGCAGGGCAATATCACCCGGGTAATATCACCTTTGATACTGCAATGGTGGCCATAAATATTTCCGAATTTAAAAAATAATTGACATGTAATAAAAGGAATAAAATCCTCAGTGTCTATAATAACTTGTTTATTGACCCTCGGGATATGAAAATGTAATGCCCGGCAATGGTGGCAATAAATATGTCCGAATTTAAAAAATAATTTGCATGTAATAAAAGGAATAAAATCCTCAGTGTCCATAACAACTTGTTTATTGGCCCTCGGGATAGGGAAAAGTAATGCTTGCTCCCTTGGGCTTGGGCATTACCATTTCCTTCCCTCGGGTCAATAACCATGTTGATATGCATTAAAATCGTTATCAACAATATCCTCCCATATGTGTTTATTACTTAACACATTAAAATCAATATATACATGTAATTGGGGGATGCTTTCATTCTAAAATGGTGGTAAAAGGGTCTCAAAGTATGATATGCGTGATATTAGAAAACAGTATGTCAAGATATAGATATTCTCGATTCTTCTATATTTTCTACATGTGTATAATTACGTTCTCTGTTGTTTATCTGTACTTAGAAGACTATAGCAGCTAAATGTAAATATGACGACGTTTCTGATTTTGTTCATGTACGGGCTAGAATGTTATTAAATTCTCTGGAATATCTTCTTGATTAGAATGGAATTTTCTATAATATTATCGAGTCATGTAGTTCTTAAGTCTCGAATAATTGGAATGATATAGAATGTTCTTTTTATTCCATAAGTTTATGGAATGTTCTAGAATGCATGTCAAATAGTATAAATAAGAGTCGAGATTCAGTGTTCGTCAGATGCGGATTGGTGATAACAAGAAGTGAAGATATTGGAAATAATAAAGCAGGTTGAATAGAGCGGCGTTTTATTCGGACTCACAGACAAGACATTGTACCACGGGGCAGTTCCACAACACCAAGGGGCAGTATTGGGCAGAACTTCTCAGCTGTTTCTTGACATTTGGGTGCTCGTCCGGGATAGCTCTCTGGTGGTTTTGAAGAACGAATATCGCAAGACGCAAGTGAAGGCTATTCATCGCTGCCGGGTATTATTTCTGGTAGAGGGTTTACCGAACGTATCATCATGGGTGCTCCGTACGAGGAATGGCTTGTGCTCGGCAAGAGACTGGGGTACACTGGCGAGAAACTAGAGACGTTCGTCGCTAAGAAAGAACAAGAATTCCTCGACCGAGAAGAGAGGGTACGCAAAGGAGAAGACGAGAGAGAGGCCCGTGAGGCAGAAATCGAGGTCAAACGACAGGAACAGGAGACCAAGCGTCGGGAGCGTGAGATACAGCTCGAAGTTCAACGCAGGAAAGACGAACATGCCCCGGATGTTGAGCGTTTTTGCAGATTGAAGCCAGACTTCAAGCTGAACAGCAGGAACGTGAACTTTTACTTCGTCAGAAAGAACTAGAACTGGCCCAGCTACGGTCTGACGTGAGTGTTCCTCTCGACGTCTCCATGCGACAAGATTCCCTGCGCGGTAATCGACCAAAGTTACCGAAATTCGACGAGGCCAAGGACGACATTGACGCTTTTATCGAGCGGTTTGTCCGGTTCGCTGCGAGTCAAGAGTGGCTTGAGGACACGTGGGCAGCCAGTCTAAGTGCCTTGCTAACCGGGAAAGGAATTGACGTCTACGCCAGCATGCCGCCAGAACAGCCCATCGGCTATGATGCCCTGAAGAAGGCTGTACTCCACAGGTACCAGCTCACCGCCGACGGGTTAAAGAACAAGTTCCGGGAAGCCAAACCAGACAAGAGTGAGACGGTTTTTCAGTTTGTGGCCCGCCTGAAACGCTATCTCGACCGGTGGACAGAACTTGCTGAGGTAAATGGAAGTGTAGCTGCTATCAATGACCTCTTCATCCGTGAGCAACTTAGCAATACATGTTCGAAGGAGCTTGTCCTGTTCTTGAAAGGGCGTGTCCAAAAGACGATTGACGAGGCTACACAGCCGGTTGAGCAATACCTTGAGGCACATGGTGGCGCACTAAACACGCAGAGGCCAAGTTCAAACCGAGGTGTACAGCAGTCGCAACAGTCAACTCCGAAGCAACAGCCGCTGTCGACAACGCGACCAGACGCCAAACCTTCCGACAAGAGCCGCAACAACACGATTTGCTACTATTGTGAGAAGAGGGGTAATTTTGCACGCGAGTGTCACAGCAAGAAGGCGGACCAAAGGCGTGGTGCTGCAGCAATGGCGAGGGGAGTTCATGACGATGGTTTGCCCAAAGACTGGAGAAAGAGAGAGTCGTCTCCACAGAACCTAAGGGGGCAGAACCAGGGTCAAGATTCCAAAACGAAGACCGCAGCATTCTGCAAGACGCTTCCTGAGATCATCATCCGTAACACAGAGAATGGTCAACTGAAGTTAGCCGACGGCTCATCTATCCCCATTGCGAGTGGCGTACGAGACGCAAACGAGGTATCAGATGCGGACCGACTCATTTCGTCGACGGGGTACGTCGGAGATGTGCAAGTGAAGGTGCTGAGGGATACTGGTTGTATCGATGCAGTAGTCAAAGCCGCACTTGTGAAGGGAAGCCAACTCACTGGACGGCAGATGTGCTGTGTGCTGGTGGATAGATCAATCAAGAAGTTCCCTCTAGCACGCGTCGAGGTCGACACGCCATACTACACCTGGGTTATAGAGGCTATGTGCATGGAGAACCCAATCCACCTGATCATCGGGAACCTGTCCGAAGCTGCGACAGAAGAGAATCCTACCTGGCAGAGGAATGAGTCGACAGCTCTAGCAGTAACGACAAGGGCCTCAAGAGCAAAAGGAGAAGAAACCTATCAAGTCATTGAAGGTAGTCGACGTTGTAGCAGCAAAGGTCAACGTGGATCAGCTTAAAGCAGTGCAGAGGGAAGATGAATCTCTAGACAAGCTACGCGCTCACGCCGCTCAAGGTAGAGAATTTTCAACGAACGGTGACAAGAGCTACGTGTACAGCATTGACGACGATGACCTATACAGAACTCCCAATGAGCCGAAAGGGTCTTCAACATTGGAAACCAGGCAGATTGTGGTACCAACCCCATACCGCAGACAAATCATGGCCCTCGCGCATGAGTCACTGGTTGGAGGTCACCTTGCTATGAAGAAGACGCTGGACCGAATTACATCCAATTTCCATTGGCCTGGAATAAAGGGCAACGTGACAAGATATTGCAGATCCTGTGATATATGTCAGAAGACTGCCCCCAAAGGCAGAGCAATGAAAGTTTCACTCGGGGAGATGCCGCTCATGGACGAACCGTTCCAGCGTGTCGCTGTGGACCTGATTGAACCAATCTACCCATTGTCCGACAACAAGAACCGGTACATTCTAACGGTGGTGGGCTTCACAATTTTGATACCCAGAGGCTATTGCATTGCCAAAGATAGAGAAGGAACGAGTAGCAGAGACATTGCTGGATGTCTGCTGCAGAGTTGGATTTCCAAAGGAGATACTGAGTGATCGTGGTTCACAGTTTACCGCCGACATGATGAGGGTGGTTTGCAGACTTGTGTCCATCAGGTAAATCTACACGACACCATACAATGCCCGATGCAATGGACTGTTTGAGCGAATGAACGGATTCTTGAAGGGCATGCTGAAGAAGATGTGCCAACAGCATCCTAAGGACTGGTACCGGTATCTTCCTGCCGTGATGTTCGCCTACAGAGAAGTGCCACAAGCCAGCACAGGGTTCTCGTCATTCGAGCTCCTTTACGGAAGGAAGGTTCGGGAACCAATGCAAGTTCTGAGGGTACTGTGGACGAAGAGTGAAACTCCAGAGGTCCGGAACACGAACCAGTACATCTTCGACCTGAGGAACAAACTCGAGGAGACGTGTCAGCTGGCTCGCGAGAATCTCCAAGCTGCACAGGTAGAGTTCAAACACCACTACGACAAGAAGACAAAGAAACGGCCCTTCGAAGTCGGCCAGAAAGTCGTTGTGTTGCTACCAACTGACAACAACAAGCTGCTTCTTCAGTGGAAGGGACAATTTGAAGTCGTGGAAGTCATCAACAAGATGGACTATAGTGTCGACATGGATGGAAAAGACAAGGTTTTCTATGCCAATCTGCTCCGTCGATACTTTGAGTGTGACGATGTCCACACAAAGGCAGGAGCTGTGGCAGTTATCGACGAAGATGACTCCATCGGCGACGGGGTCGTGAATGAAGACTCTCTTCTCCACCTACCGACGTTAGAGAGTAAAGAGAGCTACAAGGATGTGACGATCGCTGACACACTGAGTGATGAACAGAAGACGGAGGTAGCAGATCTGCTGTTTGAATACAGAGACATATTCACGGATTTACCGGGAACAACAAACCTGGGGGTACAGCGTTTGACATTAACTTAAAATCGATGGTCGCGCTCGCGCGATTATCTGTAAAAAGTTAGTCGCGCGGCCAAAAAGTTAGTCGTGCAACACCATTTAAAGGACTCATATTTTTTCAAATAAAAAATCAATAGTGCTGACTAAACGATCGCTTAGGTACACCCGGTGTTGCATCAATATCCTATATAATCGTATTGATGATAAATTGATAGAATATATCATTCAATTTTTATATTTGTATCTAAACAAAATAATAATTTTGCCATGTTATTTTTTTTTTCAATATTCCTGTAAAACTTTAAAATTATGGGCTTCGAAGCATTGTTTCTGAATGTCGACTATCCAACTGACGTACAAGTTTTATAATAATCATTGTTTCGCCGTAAGTACAGTATCTTTGTAACCCTCAAGAACGTTTATCGTGTTTCTCGTATGCTATGTATCATTATATAAACTTTCATATGACACTCGTATTGACTAAACGAAACGTGTACGTCAATGTTAAAACCTCAAATGTATATCAACAAATAAGCGAGCGCCAAAGGCGCGAGCAAAAAAAAAAGAATAAATATGCATGAAAATACCATAAAAGTTATATTGTCTGGTAAAAAGTTAGTAGCGAAGTGCGCGACTTACTTTTAAAAGTTAGTCGCTCAGCCCAAAAGTTAGTCGCATTCGCTAATGTCAAACGCTGGGAGTACATGCCATTGAACTGACTACGGAAGAACCTGTGAGGGTGAAGCAGTACCCGATGCCATACTCCACTAGACAAGTCATCAAGGACGAGGTAGATAATATGCTGAAGTATGGAGTGATCCAGCCGTCTACTTCTCCCTACAACTCCCCAATAGTGCTGGTGAGAAAGAAAGACAATACATACAGATTCTGTATAGACTTTCGGAAATTGAACAGCATCACGAAGTTCGACAACGAACCGATGGGAAATCAAGAAGATCTGATCGCCAAACTACATGGGGACAAGGTCTTCACAAAGCTCGACTTCAGCAAAGGGTATTGGCAGATCCCATTGGACGATGCGTCGAAGCCTCTGATGGCATTCACGACTCCAGAGGGGTGTTACCAGTAATATTATCGAGTCATGTAGTTCTTAAGTCTCGAATAATTGGAATGATATAGAATGTTCTTAAGATGTATTCCATAAGTTTATGGAATGTTCTAGAATGCATGTAAAATAGTATAAATAAGAGTCGAGATTCAGTGTTCGTCAGATGCGGATTGGTGATCACAAGAAGTGAAGATATTGGAAATAATAAATCAGGTTGAATAGAGCGGCGTTTTATTCGGACTCACAAACAAGACATTGTACCACGGGGGCAGTTCCACAACACCAAGGGGCAGTATTGGGCAGAACTACTCAGCTTCACATACTGTATCCTCTGAAAATGGGTACCTCACCAACAACTTTTTAGGCTTTAGCAAAAAAATGTTTTAACGATTTCAAATGTAATTGAAATTTTATTTATCATAGGATTACAAAAAAAAACAGATATGTTTGTCAATTCATATTTTTTTTACAAAATAACCAACAACTAAATCTTAAATGTTTCTTTAAAATAAATTATTACGAACAATATCTAATTTTACGTTTGACACATAATAAGTCCAATCGAAACATTATAAAAACTGGAGCAGCAAGAACATTATACTCTAGCATGGTTCCTGATCATCGAAAACTGTCTACAATACTTTACTTTTTTCCTAAAACTTGATTCGCTCAAAACAGAGTTTATATTGCCCTTAATAATTCATCCCGTGGGCCATTTTACTTGAAATAAAATGAATTAGAATTTTGATGTTTTTTACCAGATTTAATGTATTCGAATTAATGTTTCGGCAAGTCCTGAAATAAATATCCAAGCTATGGACTTAACATCTTTTACAACGCTTCAGCTGTGTTTACACGTATGCAAGCAACCATTTTTCGACCATCCTTTTTTATTAAGCACAATTTCTACCAACAAACTGCGGTTTAAGCTTCCAGTTGTCATCAGCAACAATTCACAGCTAAATTCTACAAATTAGCGGCACTCAAATTCTACACTTTATCAGCTATAGTACACAGTTAATTCCTACACTTTAGTTACATTCAAACGCATGTAAGTTACCATCATTTCCACTAATCACTAGCCTGTTCGACACACCAACTGCACCTTCTAAACTGGCAGTGAATTGCGGTTTGAAATCAAGCTGTTGCAACGAAATTAGTGTCAAGCTGTTGTGTGAAGTTGTCATTACCTACAGCTGAATTTTAGCTTCACTCAAATGCGTGCAAGCTGCCATCATTTCCACTAATCACGAACCCATCTCCCAAGCTGGCAACAAACTGTGGCTTAAAATCTAACTGTTGTAGCTTAGTAAGCATCCAGCTACCGTCAGCTGCTAACAGCTGTAACCGGTGTTTAGCGCTGTCGGCAACGAGCAATGAACCGGTATTGTCGGCGGCGCAAAGGCGAGAAGTGAAAAGTTGACCGGGCGTAGCGTCGTCGGTACCCTAGGTAACAACAATGCGATTTAGTTTTGTTTTTTAAAACAACGTATCGTTTAAAAAGAAAGACACAACATTTACAAATTTACAAATATAAGCGCAAATAGTTGTTTGTGTAACGCATGTGACAACATATTACAAGAACATGATTTAGTTATAAACGAAATCATCTTAGTGTAGAAGCGTAAATGATATTTGAAAAGTTTTGATATTCACCTGTATTAAAATACCCAACCGGCAAGGGTCGTCCGTACCACGTCATGTTTTTACGTAACGTAATAATAACGCTCCTATTGCGACTCATATGAAAGTTGTCTGAATTTATTTTACGTCACGACGTCGAGCGAACGACCTACCACCGCTAGGTGTCGTCATAACGTTGTTATGACTTTGCAACCACGTCCACGACGAAAACGGATGTCCGGAATTTTTAATATGTGCCCATAAAACGAATATCCACTCAACGTTGCTCTTTGTCTTGTGGAGTGGATATCGCATGTGTATACGTCCTTGTGGGACTTGTATAGGCAAAGTATGCCTATGCAGGATAATAAAAAACTTACCTGTGCTCCATGTTCACTGATCTTCTCCCCCTCCATGCTAAACCGATACATCTTATCATACGTATACGACATCACATTAATGTATCCATTGGCAACCAAAATCGAATCTTTCTCATTCCCATCATCACACTCCTTTAATTGTATACTATGATGACGTCCTTTATTCTCAGCGACGTTGCAACTAACGTCAAAAGGACGTACGTCCACTGTTAACGTGCTGTATTCGAGCGAGTACAGTTTGTTGTCATAGCAACATACATCAGCAAAATTACCGCATTGTAATGTGTTAAATTGCCGAGATTGATACATGCTATATAAGCCAGTTTCGCTTGCTATAACGCACTCTTGCATCAGGCCTGATTGTGGGTCTTGAATGAGCGAAATAGAGTTGGGATGACCAATGTGTTTCGGGAGTTCAATGGTTTCTTTGAGCGATAAATCCGAAGCTGTGTAAACGCATATTCGGGGTTCGTGGTTAGCAACACATGGGATGTAGATTTCATCTTTGAAAATCGCAAAGCGTCCGCTTTGCATAGCATGGAGATTCACTGATTTGATTCGTCGAAAACTACGTTCGCATAGCGTACTTAAAACGTAGGGCCATAGCCCTGATTGAGTCCCGATTGAATTAGTACTCATATCGTTTGAAGGGTCTCGGTTTGCTGTATCCATGTTCCTTGTTTGGTGCTGCAATGAAACTGTTTTTATCCGGTTAATAAGGCTCTGTCTAATTTCTTATAGATCAAAGGTATAATACAACTTTGGCAGAAACGTTGATATGTAATCACGATATTATCCGTATAAAAGAGCAATTTTTGAACTCTCGCAAATATCAACTTAATATCCCTAAATTATAACTCCAAGTAGAAATGTTTTGCATTTACTTAGGCGGTTCACACACTATTCCATCTTATTTTTTGTAAAGAAAACTTAAGTGAAAAAAGAAAGTATGTTCTCTATCTTGTTACCTTTCCCAGTGCAGCCATCACATTGTAACAAAAAGAACGAACTGTACCGAGATAACACATATGATTAGAACCTCGTGTGCCTCGAACGGAGATTGCACCTTGGGTCGTTTCTATATATCAGAAAAAAGGTTACTTTTCTAAATATCTTGAAGGAAGTTTAGACCATCGCTGGTTTTTCATACTGCTTTTCCTCGCTATGTTTTCGCTGTATGTAAATATAAAAGAGGATGCATGACCTAAGTTTTCTTTATATATTTATCCATAGAAGAATGTTCAAGAGGTGCTATATTTACTGTGCGTTGATGTTATGATCACAACCTCAATATAAATTATGAATGTATCCTACAATTAAATGCACCATATCATTACCTTAATTGAATAACACAGGAGAATGTTTTTCTTTTTCCGTTACATTAGGTTTAGCATAACTGTAGGTTACATTGAAATATATATGAGGGGTTCTGTACAAAATCATATCGATTCGATGAATACAATTCCCTCATGGGATTTGTCCGTATGTTTGAAAAACCTATAAATCAGTGCTTATTATAGAAGAATTATTGATTACTTGCCAATATAGCCGAGCATGGATCTAGAAGATAATAACCTCGGGGCGGGGTAGGGGCGCCAATGCTATGCAATATCATACCATTTATTTTTTGGCTCGCTGTTCTCTCAATCGGCGCCTGTATGCGGTATATTTAATGCTTTAAGCAACTGTATGATATACATGTACCTTCAAAACATCAACAAATACTCTATTATAGAAGATACATATAGACTATATGTATCTTTTTTTGTAAATGAAAAAAAAAATACATTAGAACACGCTACATGTACCTGCAACGACATACTTTTTCATGGATTCCAACCCTTGCAACTTAGTGTAGTTTATGCATAGAACAACAATTTTATTGATCAATCGAAATAATATGTAGAGAGTATAAATGACATGTTTACATAAGTTAGTCAATATAAATCGTTCTACATAGGTAACAAGGCGTTATAAGAGGGTTAGCCTCGGTCGATTCATAAATCATTTGCATTCAATGTCAAAATAATAAATAGTGCAATAAAATACAATTAAAAATATTGTAATTCAAAGTTGTATTTTTGAACTCTTTTTCATGATTATAATTACATTACCGTTTCTATCGATTGGTTAGCTTTCTTTATATCTCTTACGGAACTCATCGTTTCTTTAAATAAGGAAACGTTCATGAAACACGGGAAAGGCCCCAACGACCCCGAATTCGAAGGGGTATATGGTATTTTGGGTGATAATAGACATATTTTTTTCCATTTTCAAACGTTGATATATTTACTCGTTTCATTATCTACTGGTACATCCTTTTTAAGAGTTACCATAAAGACAATAAGCAATCATCTACGTCCTTCAATTAAACATTTCTAGCTGAATTCGCAACCGGCGAATATAGGTCTCTATGACGCCCCCCCCCCCTCCATTCAAACGTTCTAGCCCGTACAAGAAAGCAATAACAGACAGAAAGACAGACGGCCCGACAGACAGATGGACGAACGGACATTCCCAACTCTGTAGGCTTAAAGGGTTTCGATCCTAATTAGCCAACACATTAAACACTGGAAATATGTACTTCACGTGATAAAAAATCACATGGCTTATGCAACAGATTCCTAATCTGTTAAACATGTAGACTATATGGAACGTTTAATTCAATTAATAAAAAAAACGTCAAGGCATGGTATTTTGCCATATTTATTAATTCATAACTTAATCAACAAAATCTAAATATCCCAATAAATAGTTTGACCACCTGGACTTATGATTAAACAATTTAACAAATCAACATTGTTTATTCATTCTAAATAAGTAAATAGTTAATAGCAGTAAGATATATAAAATTCATCAGGTTTTATTGTTCAGTGTTTCAACTAAGCGGATTCAGGTAAAAACATAACGCGTAAACAATCATATGGTGAATGGACATTGAAAATATTGAATTATTGTATAAATTATCAAACTACAAAGCAATAAAATATTTCAAATGCATGTCATAATAACATTAAATATACTACAAAAATATCACCATTTTGACAATCTCTATTTTTTGTTCAATCAACTTTGGCACATGTTCAATCAGATGCGCCAGTAGAAGGGAAAATCAGTTTTTGAGTCATGATCAGTTTTTGAATCACTCACTATTTTCATTAGAAAAAGCATGAAATATAATTTTCTTACGCAACAAATGAAATCATGAACATACTTAGGTGTTTATTTTTTTGTTTGTGTTACAAATGTATATTAAATGTTATTTCTATGACAAAAAGTAAGTGACCCAAAAACTGATTGCGGTGACTCACTATTTGATTAGCACGTCTACCTTTCAGGTAATTTGACCAATGATATTATTTTTGTAATGTTTAAGTCATCTTGACTTATATTGCACTTAAAACCCGTTTATTATGTCTCAATTATGAGTATTCCATTTATAAATGTCTTGAAAAAAAATCTTAAATAAATTGTCTACAAACTCTACATGTTAAACTTGCCCATGTTGCTATTCAACTCAATAATACTATAAAATATCATCTATACTAAGAAATATGTTACTCAAGAAGCACTTATTCTAATGTGATTTTCTAAAAATCTACAATGACATTATCTATTTAATAAAAAGTAAACAACAACAAAATATCACCAGTATTTCAAAACTCAAACAATACCAAACTATACCAATACAAACACGAAAACACGCAAGCACGCAAACACGCAAACACGCAAACCCGCAAACACGCAAACACGCACATAACTCTGCACGCAAATATCAGAATTTGTCCACGCTAAATTCATATCATGAGCACGCAAACACGCAAACACGAAGTCAACTTATAAACGGTTTTTACTGTATATACAGATTAAATAACTCCGTTCGTTTGAGAGTTTGATTTAAAGGAATACAATTAAATTTAATATAAATGAATACAATTAAATCTAATATAATAATAAAAATAAAATATATTTCACAGGAAAGATTTGGCACATGTTAGATAAATAAAATGCAATTTAGGCAAGTATTCAGGTCAAATTGAATGATGGAATGGGACGTCTTTGTTTCACGGGGCCTTTCGATTATTTTTATAATTATAATTACATTACTGATCATCAGAATATTCTGGATAAAAGACTGGTGTTGTTGTTGCCGTGGAAAGAGTAAAATTACACCCGAGCATCAAGGCATAGATCGCGACCAGACACAGCCATAAATAGGTACTACTGTACTATTATAATCGAATAACACCTATTTTTAGCGATTTCAAAAAAAGCCCTTTCATTTTAATATCCACCGGTTTGAATGTAGTTTCTATAGCTGCAAATATACTCGAAATTGCAAGAATCTACCTCTTTTCTAAATAAACGCAATGTTGGGAGCCAATTTCGGGGCTGAAAACGGCTGAATCCGCCATTTTTTTAAAAACTTGCTGGCAGTTTTCAGCCCCGAATTTGGAGGGGAGTTGCAGCTAGGGGGCCTACATTCAATTGATATTGTTTGATATGCCTTAGTTATGTGTATACCAAATTCGTAGTCTGACAATTTATTTATTTACCAAAAGGTAAGTCTAGATTAATTTGTCGTGTTGGAAATTAATATAAATTAAATTATTTATTGTCTGAGCACCATATCCAATTTATTGATCTTTTTCTGACAATTTGGTCCTTAAAACATAACAGTTATTGTTTTATTATATTGCAGTTAAGAGGAAACCAACGTCTGAAACAAATAAATCGTATTCAAATCGCAAGGTGATTGAATTTGTTTTAGAGCGCAACTACAGCAAAATGGTTTTCGTATATATGTTGCATGTAAACGTGCCTTTATTCATAATAATCATAATCCTAACAATCATCCTGGTCTACATCAAAGGATGCTGTCGGTGCTGCTATATACATAAAATCGAGCCGGAGCGTCATGTGTTTGCCATCGACCTAGTTCCGCAAGTGGTACGAGAATATTTGTTTATTTTTATTTTTATTATTATTATGTTGATTTTTTCTTTGGGGGGGGGGTATTTAATTTATTATCATTAATTTTAATCTTAATCGGGGCATTATCATGTTTAGAATTACTTTTCAACGCCCTGCAATTATTTTCATAAGCAATCATATACTTGGGGAGGGGGTTTGGACGGGGGGGCGGTTGTTTCGAGGCATATCCATTTTTTTTTAATGTGACAACGCCCTTCATTCAATTTAACATAAAATACAGTGTAATCATATTATGCTCACAGCATATTAAGATTGCTTCTAAAAACTTTTTTTTTGGGGAGGGGGGGTGGTGATGACGGGGAGTTTGTGTCGGGGTATGTCCATTTGTTAAACAAACTTAGCAATTATATACACTCATTTAAGTTTAGAATACAGTGTATTCATGTAATGTTCATGGCATATTCCATATCCATCCGCTAATATTACATACAAAACAAGAAGTAAATTTCTAAACGCGATAAGAATAGTATTCAAATTAATAGTCAATTTGATTAACATTTATTTCATTCATTTATATTAAAAAAATGATCGATTCCATGATTTTATATATATCGTTATAATTCTATGTTACATGTTGAATAGTACTATAAAATTCAGGTTTTGATGTTTTTATTTCAGATTTCTTCAAATCCACAGTTTCTAGCAAAAGATCAACTGCTAGCATATCGAAGCAGAGACACAAAGTTTGAGGTGTAAATTGTTAATTTTAAAACTCATACCAAACGACCGATGAACTGTGAATGATATATGAATAGTAGTATTGAAATAACAGTATGAATCGCTGACTTGGTTGCCGAACGAATAAATCATGAGTCTGGATAAGAACACAGCATTTTAAACACATTATTTATTCAATTGTCACCATAACAACCATGTTAACCACTCCATAGAAATAAAAGCTTCACCAAAAAATAAACAAGTTTCCATATTTTAACAATGTTTCTCCATAAAACTCCTCGGTCGTTCTATGCGATGCATTGCAATTCCTCCACATCCAAATTCTGAATTGCAATTAGCGAAGGCCCTTGGCCTTGTTCATTGTAGACACTTGCAAGACAGCAATAAGTCCCGTCTTCTCGTTTCACGGTCAACAGAGCCATGGAGTCTCTGTTTAACAAAGGATATAGAATAATTTAATGTGTGCGGTTTGTTGATTACATTTGTCTACACAATGCGTATAACATTGTACGACTCAGTGAAAGAGCACTGTTAAAATACCAATT
>LQRL01125283.1:8852-20067 GCA_001703475.1 Hydroides elegans
GGCTTACAGCTTTTTTGGCACTTTGCTATCTTCTGGCGTCCGAGATAGGACTTTACCCTCGTACATAATCCAGTGACATATTTTGTAAATTTCAAATGTGCTTTCAGTTTCATGTTGTGTTTTTGACTCATTGGTACTTATATGAAGCCAATTAATCAACACATCTCCCATCCTTACTCTAAATAGCCCTGACCGTATGTCACCGACCGCCAGTAGGCGAGTAGAGTACGAGGTTCAAGGCCGTCAATTGCCCACTTTTTGAGGATTCTAGCTTATTTCTGTGACGATATCAAATCGTTAATCGAAAAATAAAGATAGGCCTAAGATTTATAGATCGACCAATTCTTTTAAAGAAAAGAATGGGTTATCATAAAAATAAATCATAATTTCTTAACAGTCATCGCTAAGGACAACAGGCCCTCAGGGCAGCCCACCCACACTTTTCCTTCATGATACATGTTGAATTAGGCCGTTAAGCTTACTAAACAGACTTAACAGTTACATTTTACTAAAACAGTGCCTTACTTTATACAACTAAGCGAAACACATCACAAATGTGCTATTATAAGAATAACTTTTTTATGCTTCATTTTTCCTAATCATGTTGAATGGAAACAATTTAATAATAATGGAGACAGCCACATTGCATTAAACATTTCATGTAAAAAAAATATATGCGAGAATTCGAAACCGGGCCACCCTGAACCGCCCTGATGCCCGGAACCTCGTAACCCACTGAGCTATTAACAATTAAGACTAAGTCCAAGAGCATATTTTCGTAAAGTGATCTTCAATCTTCAATGTTTTATGTCCCAAAAGGCTTAATAGCCGAATTGGACTGTATTCATATACGCTTTTGTTTTTGACAGTTACCCTATAGAAATATACTATGATAAAGACTCTAATAGACTATAATATATATAACTCCAGAACTTAGTTGAGACTAGCCAAGGGCCCACGTCCCATTGGGTTTAGACCATTGGAGAGGGACCATCCATTTGTCACTCACTCGGTTCACAGTGCACTGTATTCAGTGACCTAAGGATGATTTGATTACAGAAAGGTTTATTTACATGATCTCATAGTTATAAGTTGAATTTCGTGGTGGAGATCTATGAAAAACGCTTCACCTAAGATCAAGAATGTCAGGTTGGTTCGCTCGAAGTCAAAGTGAGCGATAATTGAGGATTACTTAAGAAACCACAGTTACCTTGGTATTTTCTTTTTCACTCTTGCACCCAAAGCAGAATTCGAATTAACGCAATTTTTGTCTAGGTCATTTGGCATGATTGGATGTAATTTAGGTCTTACTACAGCACTCATTTCTAAAATGTTTATCTTCACAACAGAAATATTTTTCTAACCGAAATATTATGGACGCACAAAGTTATAGGTTTTAATTAAGGACATGCACGGGGGAATACTTTTTTACCACGGAAAATAATCTGCAATCTTCAATGTTTTATGTACAAAAAGGTTTAATAGCCGAACTGGACTGTATTCATATACGCTTTTGTTTCTGACCGTTACCGTATAAAATATACTATGATAAAATACTCTAAAAGTTTCTTCTCACTGGATACACAGCCATATAGGAAGGGCCACTTGAAAAATTGAAATATACACTAAATAATCACTGAATAATGATATTTCGAAAACTATTTTTTACAAAAAGATGTTCCTACTTTTGTAGCTAGATGAGCTCACTGCGCTACTCTAGCTGGCTTGAATCATGTGAGGAACACCTTTTTATGAAAAATGAAAGTAGTTATACTGGTATCTATGGCACGTTTTTAGTTGCACTTCAGTGTATCATACCAAGCTATGTATCTCTGAATAAAATTAAACCCGAAATTGTCAAAAGAATTGATAAAAATCGATAAAAAATCTAAAAAGGTGTTCCTTAAATTCTTGTAGCTAGAAGGTCATTTTTGAAAGTTTGTAGCTAGATGAAATTTGAATGAAAAGGAACACTTTTTTTGAGGAACACCTCGTGGGGTGCTCTTCTTATAGTGCATGGTTAATAATAGTCACAGATACAGTATGTCATAAATCTTAATGAGTATATATGTTGAAAGCCTATTTTTACTTACGTATTGTAGCAGAAAGCCTCAATTAGTTGTAGTTATTTATTGCTAGCTGTTGCTTAGTAGTGTTAAGTTGTATCTCGTTTTTTTCTAGTTACCGTTACTTAGTTTTGTTTAGTGCATTATCACTATCTTATAAGACAGTCAGTTTCATGTAAGTTCGAACATAAAATAATATATGCAAATGGTAAAAAAGGGTGACCCATCGCTCATGAGTTTTTACTTCTCAGGGTCTCCTTTTCCGGAAATGGTAACCTGTATTTAATTGGTTTCGGCTGTTTATTCTCACTCTAAATTGACCCTTTTAGTTTTTTTGATGTCGCCAATGCCTCACACTTTTGCAAGCCCACTTTTTATTTTCATAAGGATTAACCATGCATGTTTTGTGCTGTTTATGCATAAAATTCGGTAAAAATCTTGATTTTCGACAATCTTTACACTGTGTTTTAAAATAGTTGCCCCATGTCAAATATTCTGCAATCTAAATAAGCCTTTTCTTATTGTATAAGTCATATATCCCCTCCATTGCAATAAATGCCCAAATCCACCATGTTAAAAGAGTGCAAACACTAGAAATTACACCCTCATTAACTAGACATTCTTAAAGAAAATAACTGTAAATCGAGTATGTTATGCGTACTGGAAACATTCCTCCAAATCAAGCTTTGCTTTTAATTTCAAAGAACTATTGAAAGGCAAGATGATTATGATCTCAAAGAGAGGATTATGCTTTGATGCTTGTTTGATTCTTACACATTTATTGCCACAATGGCAACTTTGCATCTTGTTATATAATCCGCTTGCAAATAAATGCCATTATAAGAACGACAACATAATAATAATTCCGTTTTCGACATGACCACTATACATATGGGATAAATTGCACTTTACTAAGCTAATGGATGATGTTATTTTAGCAAAAATTAGTTCTAGGCCAACATAATGCAAGTAATTTAGATCCATAATATATATATATATATATATGATACATATTAAATGATAATGAATCAAATAATAAGAACACTTAAAAAGTTTGCAATCAAAAAGCAACGATATTTATATTTTTCAGCATATTAATAATTGTTTAGGACATGACTATGACCCATTTCAGTCAAATTATGATTATTATGTCATGTATTTTGAATATTTTCAGTACTAAGGGCGGAAATTTCTGAAAATGCAATGCAGTTAAACGAGGATAAAATAATCATTATTGTCATCACCATATTACATATTATATCAAAATAAAGATGAATAAATGCTGAATCATAGGATATTAAAAATGTTCATTTATGTTATGGTCTAGAATAATAAAATGAAATTCAAAAAACACTAAAATCATTATTTTTCAATTAGAGTAAAAGCGATTTTGCTAAAAGTTTTATGCTTGATTTTCATATGTTTATCGAAATGGAGGGAGTTAGTGGAATACAAAGCCAGTTTAAGAACATATTGAAATAATATTTACAAAAAGAATTTTTAAAATTCACATGGGGCAACCCATTTCAATCATTAAGTAAAGTTGATCAAAATAAGGGAAAACTCACGATTTTATAGCATAAGTCTGCAGATTAGAAGCTTATGTCAACAAAAAAGAGGTTGCGCGTTTTGCTCCTCGGCAAGGGATTAACTATCTCGAAAAAAAACTAAAGGGGTCTGGGGTAAACAGCTGTGATTGACTTTGAACTTGAAAAGACTATAATAAATACATATACACGTATATATGACTCAAGAACATAGTTTCGTCTAGCCAAGGGCCAATGTTCCATTGGGTTTTGTCCATTGGAGAGGGGCCATCCAATTGTCAATCTCGGATTTGAATACTACAAAAAAGACAACAATAGACACGAGATTTTAAAAAGGCATATTCTTTATCCTTAGATCGTAATAAAAGTGATTTTGAAGCATTTGGAAGAAGCATGTACTATTTTTAGCGGCAAGAAGAAGACTTGATAATATCAGAAGACGATTTTGACCAAACCACACCGGATGCTATGGAATAAAGAAAGATCATGAGTCGCCCAAAGATGCTGCAGACTTTATCATCTTAAATAATTACTGGTTTTCATTGTAAATAGAATCTTATGTTCATAAGTTTTAATAATTTATAACAAAATGGACTACCCTTCTTTGTACAGCTTTTATTTTATTGATTCGAAATTTAATAAAAAGGGGCCATGCAGAAGAGATATATTCTAAGTGTGATCTGACCACAGCTTTGAATGCCGTTTATTGGACATTAAAATTAGATTTCTGCGGCATAAATCAAGAAAATTTATCGCTTTTTTAGCATGTTCGATATGTTCATTAAAAGAGAATCTATTGCCAAAAAACATTGCCTGACTCCAATCATTTGGAAGGATCCCAGTTTTGTATAATGCTGTAAAAGATATTGATATACAAAGAACAGCGTTTAAGAAGGCTTACAGGAAGTTCATCCGGACCATAGCTGTAATTGGAGTTTAATTTGTCAAAATTATGGAAATGCTCCAACAACATAGGTAATAATGGGCATATCTAAATAAGTTTGTTTCAGGTTTTGAAGTGTCTTGTGATTTTCTTTGGTGAATACAGACGTAAATTAAGCATTCAAAGCATTTGCCTTAATTTTGTCGGAAGTGATAATAATACCTTTTGAATATCTAAGTGGTGGAACAACAATGTTTCCTTTCCGAAGTTGTTGAGTATAAGACCAAAAGGTTTTCTGATTTCTTGCCAATGAGTCCCCAATAATATCATTGACAAAGATGAGGTGATATTGCCTTAAAAACGCTTTGCTGCCTAATTTTATAACTTTATGAATTCGCTTTACATAGAAACTCTTTGGGATTCGGTCCACAATAACAAAATACATTCAAATTTGTTCTCGATTGAGTGATTGACTGATTGCTCTTTTATTCAATATATGCAGCAAGAGTATAAACGAGTGTAATGAAGTACAATTAAATTTGTTCTCGATTGATTGATTAATTGATTGACTGATTGCTTATTTAGGCAATGTATGGAGCTAGAGTATAAAAATGCTTTTTTTACATATTTGATAACCATATTGTTAGTGTCAATGCCCCGGTCAGTGACACCTAACGAATCATTGCTGTTTATAAGCAACGTTAAGACACATTCTTAAACGGGAGTATACACTGAAAGCAAAATAATAGTATTCTTACAATACCATAATATGTGTTCATTTATGGCTAGATAGTTGACAATTAAATGTAATATTACATCATGTCGCAATATTTGTAATTTGCATTTTTCCCCTATTTTTTTTTCAAAAAACAACATTTTTGTAAATATTTTAAATCAATTTTATCTAAAAGATTTGAAATAATATAAATATACCCTAAATATGTATGTTATCCAAAAATACAAATTGATATATTCCGATATTTCTCAAACCGAGGGATACCCTAGAAGAGTAATCAAAAATAAGTCGGATTTTTTTATACTTTCTCTAAACAATCTGGCATCCTATAGTCCCATTAATGACAACTTTTTTGTTGATTACACTGATATTTTAACTAGAAATAGTTTTGCAGCAATCCCTACAGTCAAATATACACGTACTTCTTGGAATTAATTTTTATCGATAAGAAGATTTTGACTGGGACCAATTGTAGTTTATAAATTCGATTCAGGATTATTGTTTTAAAAGACCTACTTTAATTCATATTATTTGATTTTTGAAAAAAAATCTTTAATATTATGTAGTACAATATATAAATTTATCATATAATAACTGATTAAAATAGCTGATTAAGTGTACTCGTTGCTTAAACATGGTTTTTGCCACTGTTATAACCTCTATAAAAGTTTCAAATAAGCTTGATAAAGTCGAATTGTGTATCTATGCATGTGGGCCAGGATGATCAGACCGATTATACAACAGCAAAAAACATATACAAGATAGTTGGTTTAGATGAATGGGATCGTAGCAGTTCCTTGGGTGTTGTAGGTGGTACCATTATGGTACATTTATGTGCATGAGGCTACCCTTTGTTTATGTCGATTTTACACTTACATTGCTGCTGTTTGTCAATATTCTATTGAACAAATCATTCTAAGCATTAGCCCTAAGACCAATAAAATAGAACCCCACTTTTGACAATTTAGGTTTTACCCATCAATAAAAAACTAATCCTAATCAAAACATACAATGAAGCATCTATAAAATTCATTATTGTATCAAAGATTTGATATACCATACGATCCAATATATATCAAAGAAAACCCAAAGTAAATACTATGAATAAGACGCAATGGCAATGTTTAGATATATTGAACACTTTGATTGTGTTTTCAACAAACAGGACTGCTTTAATCTAAATACATATATAATTAATTAAATCGTTGTTTATATTACCTCATTTAAAACTTCGGATATCAATAGTCAAACAGCAAACTAATATTTTGATATTGATATAAATATCAAATCGTTAACCTTTAAGATTAAATTTGCATTAAAACTATATTCAAACACGATACAAACAAAAACAATAGAATATTGGACCATCTACTTGAAAAGTTGCTATTAATAATAGTATATATATTATTTTGTCAATTTTAGTGAAATCTATACTAAAAAGCGTAATTATCTTACACACATAGATTAAATTACGTATTGCCCCACTAGTAAAATGTTTTTGAGATTTATTTAGGTACAAAGTTAAAGAAAGCAGTATTAATATTTAGAAGAAAACAATGATAAGTCATAAAAACAATATTTTATCAAGTTAAATCACACTTAAACAGAGAACCAATGCCAATAAGAGTATTACACTTTTTTAAACATAAATTGGGTTTATCTTACTCTTATCACCTGAATTTCTGATCAAAATTTTCCACTGCCTTAGCAAATGTCTAAAGCAAAATTTTTATATTTTCAATAAAAGATAATCTAAAAACGAGCTGTGTAATTTTTGATATAATATCATTTCAAACAAAAACTAAACGCAAATTTCGCATTAGCATTTTGAATTCCAGACATAACAAAATGTATGTTTTATAAAAAGAAGGTAATGTATAACCTTAAAGGACTTCAAAATTGATAACTTCTTAAAGATTTTATTTAAAATACTATACATTTTTTCGTCACATATATGGTGGCATATATACTTGCTAGTTAACATAACAGGTTAATTGCCATTTAGGCTAAGCATAACATTTGCAATAAATAAACAATATGCAAATAAAACTCTATTTACAAAGATTTTGAAATTTCAACGGAATATTTTGCCCAAACAAATTTCAAAGCTATCAATTCCATTAATTCATAGACAATTAACTGTTTTAAATACTCAATTCATGATTCAAACTAGTCTATTATAGGATATCAAGATACAAATGTATTGCAAGTTATTGCACATGAAATATTGATAGCGATGTACTTATCTCTATTCTTCACTTGTTTTTCAGGCGCTGAAACATAAGTATAAACATAACACAAGTGTAAATATAACTATTTTAACTGCTTTTATTATACCATTTATGTGATATACATAATTTGCATGTAGCGGACTTAATCATTTCAAGTTCACACTGTTTGTTTGGGTTGCATCTGTTAGCTTATCGATTAATCATATTATCATCCGATATTTGCAAATCAATGAAATATTGCATACAACAAACAATCTGATAAAAGACTTTGGATATCATGACGGATAGCATTCAACCGTTTTATTTAAAGTGTTACCTTTTGGTTTGGTGGATTTTCTGTAGCCATGCGAAGTACGTAGTCGCCTTTGGAGCCTGCTTTGTTCATAAAGGGCATCACACAGTAAGTCCCTGGTTCAACCTAAAACAGCGGATAAACGTAAGATTTCTTATGTTAAACAGCATCTATGATACCACAGGTGTATTGATGTGCTAAATTTATTGTTTTGCGTTTCATAAAATATTCGTTTAAGACATATCTTAATTAGACGGAGATTAAAACTATGTTAATAAAGTATGGCATATCGGGGAAAAAAATGAGATGTATTGAAATGTATAAATGCAAAGTAAAACATGCAATTAATAAAAGCAATTGACGAGTCCTAGTGGTATAGTTCACACATGAAAATATCAAACTCCGACAGAGGTGTGTGCAAGCATATCACGTGTGTTCAGGCATCAACTTACGTATTTATTTGAGTTCTATCTTATCCCGAAATATGCATTTCATTAATATTAAATATAATAAAATAATTGTTCCTTGGATTGAGGAGATAATTTACAATTGTACCTCATAGCGCGAAGTTAGTTCCAACATATCTTGTACGCTCGCGAAGAGACTCCTGCGAACATGTTTGAGTTCCTCCTTGTCGGCTCTAAAATCGTTGAACTCCTCCGGAACGGTCCCGTTATACTAAAATTGAAATAAAAGGTGTTCTATTAGTGTGCATACTTGTATAGCCGTAGAAACATAAAACACTTACAAATAAAAATAAACCAGGTTGCATCTTAATATATATTTATTTAATGTTTTGAAAACATTTTCTGAGATATTAGTTTAGGATACATAATAACACTTGGCATTGAAAACAAATACATATTTATCACAATTGAAATGAATTTCATTCTTGATTTTCGGGGCCCGAGTTTGTACCATAAATTACAAAACATGATGTTCACTTACCTTATACAAATCAAATCCACCGTTAAATGTAAGAGGCTCTTTGGTCAGACTTATTATGATGGTGCTCGACTTATCGTCATCTTTTTTGTTTACATCTGTCACTTCTATGAAATGCTGTGGATTCAGCCAGTAAATATCTGATAAAAATCATATGGTATTAACCATGAATTAAAACTTGTATAGAATTCATTATATTATAATTGTACCACCAACAGTAAAGATATGACTGAAACAGTTATTTAAACAACGAGGATAAACTTTATATTGTCTTATATATAGATAAACAATTGATATTAATATAAATGATGTTATCGTATTGTTATGAAGTTCAATACCCGACGTGAAATCTCCTCCACCAGCGCTCACTCCCTCTATGAATGAACCAACGGAACAAACCGCATTCCATTGTTCCGTCTCAAACTATTTAAAACAAGATTACTATGATAGTTTTGTAATGATTTACATTTATAACTGATTTGGCCCATTTAATTATTGTGTTGGAATTATGCTCATTATTATTGTTATAAATAATAACGATAAACATAACAGTTATAAACTTGTTTTTCGTGACTGTGATGGTGATTATCATTATTTATGGCTTTTGTCGTCATCATAACTACTACTAAAAGATTTAAATGTAATTTACCTTGTCATCTCCTGATTTGTTATACAAGTAGCAAATTAGAACGTCCGTAAAGTGATCAATGAAATCCTCAACCGTCATCCAAAACTCGCCGTCTTTCATGTCACGCATGTCTAGTTGTTCTTTTATTTCGTCCGGGCATGATCTAGATTTGTGAAAAATATCTAATAAATCCAATGTAATATATCTTATTTCATAACTACTTCGTACCTTATTATATAACTAAAATACATCATGATGCAAATATCATTTTAGTAATCAATTAAAATGTATTATTAAGTCCTAAATGGATTTCCTATTCACATGTATTACATTATATGGCTACAATATGAATAGCATGATCTAGATATGAGAGACATGATGTAAGTGGAGTATCATATAGCGAGAACTATGTTAATCATACAAGAAACATATATTTAGATCTAATATGAGTCGGAAACGAATCCATGCGATTACGCAATATTTACTTAAATTCTTTATTTGGTTAGTCAGACAAATAACCAAGTGAACCTTTTCTCTCTCACTTTCCGATGTAATAGAGAATCATAACGTTTAAAATTTGTCTTATATATTACATAGAGAAAAATTATTGTGTTTTGCTCTTATGTTTATCGGGATATGTATCAATATACATATAATCAATTGATAAAACAATTTGAAATTGAATCTTACTTGTCGCTCCAAGCGCCGGTCTATTCAGCACCTGTGGCGCCATGGGGGTTTCTTATTCTGATTAAATCGATTGCCTTACCCCGCAGCTTTATCTACAATTATTTTGTTTGCATTTATGTTCAAATGTTAGGAATATACTCTCAGCTTTATCATACAATTTACTTGAAAAAAAAGAACTTAAAATATCAAATAAAAAACAAAGCATATTTGAAGCTAGTTATATTTTTATTGTATACTCATGTATGAAATAGTAAGCATAACACTTTTCAAAATGTCTACAATCCCAAACAATAACCTGCTTAGCATCGGTTACGCTGTACGCATGTCCACCCGCTAGACCATTTCTGGATTCCTTGGTTAAAATGCAAGCGGTCAAAATCGTTTTTCGCGTGAGCATTTTGTGAATCTGTCGAAACAATGTGCCGGATTTGGTTTGTTCGTCGATAACAATCCCATCACCTATACCACCGGTGAAATCAACTAGAGCTACATTTGGCATTCCTCCATCGATAGCTTTGTAGGAGCCATACAGTCTATTGAGCAAACATATATAACATATATTGTACATCTACAGTAAAAATCACTTCTAAGTTGACTTTTGTAATATAGTTATTTGCATATTCACTATATTATCATTGTTTTAAAAGTTTTTATACCATTTTGTGAAGATTTTCTAATGAGTAATAAATTAAAACAGATATAAAGTATTAAAAAATCACGATATCGTTATTCATATCTCTTTTTACAAATATCTAAAATATGACATACTATCACATATACATCATTTCGTACCACAATTTGCGTTTACGCATATCGATGTTTTTGTTTATTTGTTTGGCGTTTATTCGTTTATCTGTTGAAGTTTCTGATTTTCATCAACTAAGCAAAGTGATATAATAGATATGTGTCATTCTTAAACACTCGATTCAAGATGAACATAAAATATTTAAAACCGTTTTCGACTTCCATAAGTCCAATTTAAAGAGTGTTCACAGCATAATATACATTTTGCGTTTGTTTACGTTAAAATGTGTTGTGCCTTTTATTTTTAAAACATGGAAAGATATCATTTCTCTGCCTAAAATTAATAAAAGAGGACATAATTACCTTTTTACCCTTCATATCTCTTATTCTTTATTTGTCAGTTTTGCTTCGTTTATTCGTTCATTGTTTTTATTCATTTATGTGTTTATTGGT
>LQRL01125324.1:626-10693 GCA_001703475.1 Hydroides elegans
TTTTGTTGATTCAATGCTATAACTATTAAATAACAGACTTAACCTTAATAGGAGGAGTCAAGATCAAATGAAATTTGATAACTTAAAAATTGACGATTGGGAAAATTGCGCTGGGTCAAAGTCCTTGGACACACTGTATTGAGTTGCATGCTTTCCTCATTTGTAAACCTTCATATAGAGCTTCATATAATTCAAATATGGCTTTTACCTTTGTGCAAAGCTGTTATGAAATATAAATCCAAAAATATTAAAACAAATATTTAAAATATTTTTGGCATTATTCATTGGATAATATTGATTTTAGATGAACGCCATTTATATGAAGCTCTATCACATTGAATTAGTGAACACGCATTGGTAGAATCTGCTTTGATCTAAATGCTTCTATTTTATGAATCTTGTGAGTTTATTTAGCCAGCCACGATTCGCAAAGCATACCGTGTGCTCTGTCTTCACTTGCGTTGTTTAGTTCGTCCGTCCGTTTGTTTGTTTATGCAACTTTCCTCAAAATAGCATTTTAACAGATCTTCTTAAAGTGATGCTGCAATTTGTTATAAACAATCTTTGTTTGATTTTCCAAAGAGATGTGTATATGGTTGCAAATTTTGCATTGATATGCACGACCAGAAACCATGCAAGTTCAGGAGACTGTGATAGCAATTGTCTTGTTGTGAAGGCGTCATGAAAGCATGTATACAGCATTTTTCCTAAGATATTCAACTGCAATCGATGTTTACATCAAGGTAACAGGGTAAATAGTTTGCCTTAAAATTATTTTGGTTTATAAGTGTGAAGATTAAGTTTGACTACAAATGGGATTGTTTTTTTTCTGTACTATATCGCTCAAATCAAATGTTTTTTTTTTTAACATGACGTTATATTTATAGTACTGCATGTCATTGTTATGAGGAGACTTTATGCTATATAATAGGGACAGAAACTGTAATTAATGAAGTTTACTTGCTTATTTATGTTTTATGCTAATGGACGTTATGTGGTTAGTAGATGGGTATGGCAATAGCCGGATCGCAGGTCTCATTTTCAGATATGCCCTTTTACAAAGAGACTTCTTTTTATTAGGCTCATGAAAAGGGAATAATTAGTTGTGTAGACCCGTTTAGTCGACCATAAGAGATCCTCTCTGTAGATGGAAGGCGTGGTACTGTCCTTGGACATACTTATAAAAATGCATTTAGATTCACAGACTTTCATTTTAAAAAGCAAAGTTCGTCATAGTTTCACATAACTTTTACATTTTATGGTTGATTTGAAAGCTTTAAATGTTTTACTCATTTTTTTGGCGACAATCCGCCACAAAACCTATATGTATTTGTTAAAATATGACTCTTTCTTGAATAATTTATTGGTAATTACAATCAAAAGCAGTGTTAAAATTTATAGATTATTTCTTAAGTTGTGTTTTATTGTTGTGTAAATCATGTAGGATATGTGGAAAAATTCTCTTAAAATTATTACATGAAATGGCCGATATATTCCTCACTTGAAATCTTTTATTTAATACGTTTCATAGATTAACTTATTTACTTGATTTTATCAACATATGATTTGCACCCTTGATTGTTTTGTATAAATGAATAATAAAACACTAATAAACAAGAATTGCCTCTTTCTTTAGTTTCTAATTTTGGTGTTTGTTTTATTTTCAAATAACTTTTTCATGCTTTCCAAGAAAACTTATGGTTACAAAAGCTTTAATAAAAAACAGGCTGTAATGAATCTTTACACTCATGATAGACGGATAGCATGTCCTGCTCTTTAAAAGATATATGGCGCTAATGTGCTCAAATATATAAAAGATACGATTATGCAAGTACTTTCTTGCAACAGCTGTGGAACACAAAACCTAAGTTTTCTCACATCAATGTGTTATTTTTCGTTTGAGTTTTTATGTCAGTATGAATGCTGTCTTACTTTCTAACATCAGCACTTTAAACATAACTTATACTTTGCACAAAAACCTGTACAGACCTTGCACACAATTATCCTTCCTTAATTAAAATATATACAAATTACATTTCGAAACAAAAATGCTATTATGATTACTCAAAAAAAAAAACAAATCAAAATGATTAGATCATGAAGTTAAAATTTTCATCACATTCTTATATTGATTCTCTAAATTACAAAAGATGAAATTGATCTTATGATACTAGATTAACTCCTGTTTGCTAAGAAGTGATTATTTTGTTGTTGCTGGCTACAGGGTCGAAGCCTTTCACTTGTAAATTTTGCGGCAAGTGCTTTCGCTATGGGTCTTCACGCCATTACCACCAAATGACATGCGTTAGGACTCAACATCGCTTCGGTGCTGGTAAATTTATGTTCACACATTCTTTATTCAACTTTTAATCACCTTGTTAAATAAAGCCAATATCACCTTTTAAAAAATCATCATAGTTTTTAACGGAAAAAAAAATGTATTTTTTTTATAGATTTAAGGATGTTTATGCAATGTAAGCCTTCGATCCTGTGTTCATAATTTGATACTCAACTTATTATGTAAATCTACATGCAAGACCTTAACTAAGATTAAATCGAAAACTTTAAAACTTTTAAAAAAGATTTATAATTCCAAAATATTTAACTTTTAATCACCTTGTTAAATAAAGCCAATATCACCTTTTAAAAAATCATCATAGTTTTTAACGAAAAAAAATGTAAATTTTTTATAGATTTTAGGATGTTTATGCAATGTAAGCCTTCGATCCTGTGTTCATAATTTGATACTCAACTTATTATGTAAATCCACATACAAGACCTTAACTAGGATTAAAATCGAAAACTTCAAAACTTTTAAAAAAGATTTATAATTCCCAAATATGTTTTTCATACTTTTTGCGGAAAAATATAAAATAAATCTACATACTAGTAGGCGAGGTACCATGAATATTTCGGATAGATTATTTCCCTTCTTACCAGGGTTATTAAAGACGCTTCTGTATTTGAAATTAAAATTATTACATCTGTAGGCACGGTATAATTATTTTTACGTTACATGTTTGCTACAAAAGTTATTGAAATTAAAAAGATGAAATGTCAAGATTAAAAGAAGATCTAAGTCTTGAAAGGTTAATTGTATTACGTTTGACGATTATAAGTCTGGATGTGTTTCATAAATATATCCACGAGTTTTTATTTAATTTCAAAAATAAATGACAAAAACGAATAAAAACACTAAACACACCTCTGCTTTCTATATGCTTTCTCAAAGTCATGCTTTATCCGCTTAACGTGACGATTGCTTTGTACACGCTGCCTTACCTCATATATTTGATCAACAATAACATCGTAAATGATAATTCACCTCAAATAGTGACATGGCATCAATATGTATTTTTATTCAACGAATAAAATAAAGGCACCGATTACAACTACTCTGTTTCTTATCAGGTGGTGCGGGTATCATCGAGCGCCGTCCGTCCCGTCGCTCATCGTCCAACAACAGCCCCGGTCGCGCGTCCGACGAAGACATTCAAAACATCATCGAACGGATCAAGAAACAGGTTCCCGAATCGGAACAGGTGTCCAACCGCGGCGGAGGAGGAGGTGGGGGTGGCAGCAGTGACAGTGCAACCAAGAGGTACCAGCGCAGTCGCTCCGAGGCGGGCACGGAATGCAGTCCTATTGTCATCATGCCCGATGTGACGCGATGCTCGAGCGCCAGCCGCCAGAGTGCGCCACTGAGTAGCACCACCATGAGTGCACTACCGCCCACACCGCCCACATTGATCGTCACAAGTCCATTTTCCACCGGGGTTATGCCACCAGTACAACAAGGCCAGCCCAGAGCAACAACAGAGAAACCGAAGCCGACTCCGCTCTTGATTCCGCTACCGGGAGCGCCGACTGAATCATCCACAGGGACCAAGTGTGACGGCTGCAATGAGATGTTTGCAGATGCGACGAAAGTGGCAGAACACAAACCGAAATGCAGCACGATCGCCTACAAGCATGTCTGCGAGGAATGCGGAAAGCGTTTCAAAAGCCAAACGGCACTTAAGTCTCACTCAGAGTGGCACGCCAACAAGAAAGCCCTTACTTGCAAGGAATGCCATAAAGTCTGCAAGAATACGCTGCTTTTGAAATTACACGTCGAGATGCACGCAAGTGGTAAATTTCGATTTCGATGCGACTCATGCTCCAAGAGTTTCCTTACCAAGAAGAAATTAGAGCAGCACGTCAAGGATCACATAAAAGAGAAAAATAACAAGAAACGTCACCCGAAATTCAAGCATTTGACGCCACAGGAAATGATGGTGCTCACACCAAGCGACGTCGCCGAATCCGCTTACCACACCAGCGCTACTCCCGTTGTATCAGGCGAGAACATCCTACCGCGCCTGGCCACGCCGGAAAATCTGAGCAATCGTAACGCTCAAGCGATGTCTCCAGATGTTGAGGTCGTGGAAGCAAATGAGCCAAGTACTTGTCTGATGTGCAATGAGACGTTTGTGGATGAGGTGAAGAAATTGATGCATCTAGGCAAACACTTTAAGAAGAGTTCTACTGATGATACTAAATATATCTGCCAGGTAAGCTCATAAACTGTTTGATTGCTGTTTTAGTAATAGAATAATAAATCAACCAAGTTGCCATTTAATAATTTTAAGCTACATTTATTTCGACCTGGTAACCATTGGATAAGAAATGTTGAGATAATTGAAGGTTTCTTAAACATCTCATCAACGTACACTTTGTGAAACCTAAAACCTATAGATATCCCTTAAAACCCCATTTTGATATAACATAATTTCATTATGATTTAGCCCCTCAATCTTTCGTATAGATGTGCGACGACGTGGTCGATAGCGGTGACTTCGAGGAGCACGAACGCTCACATGGTATCAGCCGCGAAGGTGTCTCCGAGAACCAGATGATGCAATGCCCCGTGCCCGAATGTCCACTCCAGTTCACCCACCCCGACGACCTCGAGCGCCACTTCAATGAGGACCACGATGAAGCAGAGATGAGTAGGTCGGCCGCCAGCACGCCGCTCACCATTGCGCCTCCACCTATGCCGACACAGGCGCCACCTGTAGGAACGGTGCCAAGAGGAGGAGGGGAAGAGGCGTCGGCGGTCGAGCATCAGTGCTACAAGTGTCCGGATATGGCGTTTTCTAGCAGCGAGGCGTTGCAGGTTTGTGTTGGGGTGTTTTGTAAGCGTTTTCTATACATTGTGTAATGTATCGATGGAATATGACAATCATAGCAACTAGCTGAAAATTACAAGTTTTAAAGTTTTGTCTATGTCTATTATGCTTTGTCTATTATGTGTGAATCGCATGTTGATGAAATGGAAATAACAAAAGGAACTTCTAAACATCCCATAGTGATTTAAACCCGATCTTGACTTGAGTTGGAAAATTAAGCTGTAGTTGTGCATTTCTGTCATCCGAATACCAATAATCAAGTTACATCCTAATTTCAAATTTCCCTTTGCTTTCCCTTTTTCAGCAACACATGGCGTCACATTACGCCACAACGGCCCGCGGCAAGGGCCCGCTCGTGTGTCCCATTTGCAGCCGCCTCTTCACGAGCAAGTACGCCACTTACGAGTACAAGCGCCACATGTGCTCGCACACCGGAGAGAAGCCCATTCCCTGCAGGTTAATATTTTTGTCAAGGAATGAAATGAATGAAACGGATATTTTTTTATATTCTTTAACTAATGTCATATTGAATAAACTATTCAAGATAAGTTCATGTTTTATTTTGTAGATACACAATAATAACAACAATTTTATGTAGTCTTGAGCCTAGATACAGCTTGTGATTAAACAGTTGAAGTCATTCGAACCTTACACAAGTTTATTTAATTAAAGACTTGCATGAACGTATTCATGACAATAGTATATTTCATAGGGTTATAATTTTATGAACCTTGCTAAAAAGGATACATATCGATAATAACCGACACCTTCCGATTCAGGTTCTGCGACAAGAAATTCAAGGACTACAGCGGACGCAGTCAGCACGAGAAGCGCGTGCACAACCGCGGTCCGTTGGCACGTGGTCGTCGCAAGGGCTACAAGATGGACCGCGACCAGCTCTACTCACCGCCCCAGCAGACTCATCACTTCGTTGGTGAGTTGGGTGATGTCGTTTTGACTTTAATTGCCTTTCACTTTTGCTTTTCCTTTTTTTCGCCTTCATTTTTTCCGTCGGGATGGCAGCCAACGGGATGGTAATTTTATGTGAACATTTTTCATGTGAGATAGTGGTTTACATGTGTCCATTAAAAAGAAAGAAAAAAAAACATTAATATTTAGACGTTTTCGTCACTCAACTATATAATCTTTATATAAATAAATCAAGGAAATAAGTCAGTTCATTTCATATAACAAACGGATAGCAAATGAATATGTTATTGTCCGTCCTTTTGTTGCGGTGGTGTATTCTACACTTTGTACTGTTGTCTCACCTTACAATAACTTAAATTATTAATTTAACCGATATGCTGGGTATGTTGCCGCTTATAATTCTAATGCTTCTTTAATATTAGATGTAAGTTTAGTACAAAATGTAGTGTAATATTGTGCATATAGGTATACATTCCCTGCTTCGTTTTGTTGCCATGATCAGAATGATATTGGTAAAACATGTGCGAGTCGAACTGGAAACCTTGACGCCTTGAAACACGATTGACAATCTGTGCTGAGTAAAGGTAACATAAAGCTGATCGGTGGATCGACATAGATGCCCAGAGCCACTTGCAATTAAATTGATGCTTCCATTAATCATTACATGTACCTTGCTATTTTCCTTACTATTAGGTGAGAATGCTGATTTGAATTAAAAAGTCCCCAGCACTGATAAACGGATGGACAGGTAAAATAAAAAAAAAAAGATAGTGTTGTGGGCGAACATATTTTATTGCACTTATCGATGTTTTAACCGCTCACTTGCATGTCTAACCTAGAGGGATAGGAAGTGTTAATTTTGTTTTCGGGTTACTTGCTTTTGTAAGTAGTTTTTTAACCAAAATGAATTTTAAATACTCAAGTGATGAATAATCCATTTCATGTGTTAATGTATATATATTTTGATATTTTTCTATTTAGCCCTATATGTGGTATATTTGTAACAACAATATAGGGTTCGCGCACCCAATGGAGTGTTGGATATTATTCCTCCACGATATGATTGTATGTAGGTTTCAGCTCGTTTTACGGATTATGATCTATTGTATATATCATTTTTAATGTTCTATGACCCGCAGGTTTTCACCGTATTGGCGATAAAAATATCCGCGCTGTCTCTTTTATTTTTTGTTTTATATTTTGCAAAAAGTGTGAGGAAGGATAGGTCAATAACGTTTTTTTAAGCTTTTATAATTTTGTATTTCTTTTGAATTCTATACATTTTCGTATTTAGCCATTCAATTTGTGATTCATTATGCCCTTAGCTGAAGTTTTTTTTTTTAATTCCATGCATTCATTAGATTGTGTGAATCTTAGTTAAAATAGATTGTGTGCCTGATCAAATTTGTTCACAGATGTATGAATAACACATAGGTCCTATCATTAGCCTATAGCTGCGTGTTAATTTCAAACATTTCTTATATTAAGAGGTCATTGCATGTTTGACAAATGCATCGCATGAATGTTTCAAGTTGTTTTTATCAGGTTCTTTGGGTGATCAAACTTAATTCAAACGTGTTATTGAATAATGAGTGAATTTGATACCTAAAGGATTTTTAGATTAAACATGGTTTTGCTTTGGTACAGGTTGCTTAAACCACAAAGCAGGTTAATATTATTTTATGAAGTTATTGCAAGTTATGAAAAAAAAATAATGCGCCCGTGGGCGTTATATTTGATCAAATTTAACAAATTAGATATTTTAATTTAATTTGAAATGTTCTTAGTGTAATTAACTTTCTTATTATTCTCAAATGGGCTTACCTAAGTATTAGCGTTATATTATATGTATGTATGGGAAATGTTCTCTTACCGGTAATTTATTCTATGCCTATAAGTAGATTTCTTATATCGTAGGCCTATTTATTTCGTGTATCCAAGACCGTCATTTGCTGGTATCGTATCCTGATAAAATGCAGCTTTCTTCAATTTGGGTTCTTTTAAATCATACTGATTTGGTAGTCCTCAAGATCAATGCTAGTACAGTAGTAATTTAATGTTAACTCACCTAATCACATCGATAAATCAAATATTCCAAATATTTTTTTTATAATCCTATCGACCTAACAAGATTTTATTTGAACTTCTACAATACCTAATACAGGTTTATTACTGGTTTTCTTCCAATATACAATATAAAGAAAACATTATGTTTAAGACGAGCGTTGGAAACGTTGTCTATCTTTTCCTCTTTCTCATACACATAAAACTGATAACAGAAACCTCCATGAATACACAACCTCAAGATGTCGCCATTCATGTGTTGACAGATGAGGATGCGGACGGGCCTTCAGCTGAGCAGCACGTGATGATGACGACACAGGAGAGCGACCGCACGCCGCCTCCGCTGCTGCGACTGAGCGAGCACATGCGCACTCTTGCACGACCACATCCGGTCAACGAGGATAGCGACAGTGGCGAGGATATGAGTCTGGCCGCCGCCGTCAGGGGCACGGGGCACAGACCAGCTCGGCCACCTCCCGCCTATCAGGCAAGTTTTTACTTTATTGACGAGGTGCCGCTATTTTGTCCAAAGTGCACTTAATCTATAAAATGTAATTTGGCTATATAGGGGATTTCTCAGGGGTATCAATGATGTTCAACTAAGATTAACTTATAGTATCAAATTCTTGAATTATGTTATAATTGGCCTGTATTTCCTTAGGGCTTTAAGAAATAGTATGTTTTTAATTCACAGGCTTTGTAACTTTCTTTATTTGTCTCAATAGGCCGAACGGCCACCTCAAGCCACTGCCGCTCCTCTGGTGAACGTCGTGCAACCTGCCATTGCAGGCATAACTCCACCGCGATCGCATGCACCGCCGTACGGCCCAAGCTCCTCTGCATCCCACCATCATCAACTCGGCCCGCCCACCGCCTCCGCTCGTCCTCCGTTTATCCCTGGACCAAGAGACCGACCGCCGCTTGAATTACTCAATCACCTGACCACATCTAAACCTCTGCCGCCTCCAATGATGCAGAGCCCGACCATGAGAGCCCCCGCCGCCCCCGGAAGAGATGGGGCTCTGCCACCGGGCATGATGGTCGCTCATTTGTCTGATTCAGGAGTGCCACATGTCAGTGTAGATCATGCCATCAATAGTGTAGGTGCACCACCGATGTCGCCTATGGAAAAGAATGAAGGTACACCGAGACCCCCAATCATCATGGGCATTCCAGGTCGAGTGGCACCACCAGCTGCACATTCTGATCAGCAGCAGCAGCAGCAGCAGCAGCAGCAGCAGCAAAGGCAGCAGCTTATGCGTCCGGGACCAATGACCATCCGGCCTCCACCAATGAATTGGCCGCGCGCAGGTATGGTCCCGGCCACGTACATGCGACCGGGAATGGCAATGCCAAGACCGCCGTTTATGTTCATGCCCCATCAGAAAGGCTTTCAGCCTGAGGCAAGGGCCAGGTTCGAGGTTAACCAAGTTCGTAACCCCAGCCATAATATGAATACCAGTCGCAACGGGGACCATTGACACTTTGAATATATAGCCTACATGTATTGACTCTTTGAATATTGTTAGTAATTGATAAACCTTAATTGAGGCCAGTACTTTATACGAATTGTGAATTTTATTTATATGCGAATGTTTGTTTGAAAGTTTTTGATATCGTGCAATGCGTTCTAAAATTTGGTTAAAAAAAGAATATACTGTCCAAGTTTACAAAACGCTCATGTCAATGTGAAAATATACATGTATATTTGTGTTTTTCACAATCTCTAAAATGAGTTTCATTTTGTCTGCAGGGTATTGAAATTGTGTGATATTGTCATTTATAAAGTCGCCAGTAAAAAATTGTTTATCTAAACATGAATTGACATATAACCGATTTATTGTATATACATGTACATTGAATGATATATAATATATAATTTGAGCTTGTAGCATACTTACT
>LQRL01125327.1:0-22875 GCA_001703475.1 Hydroides elegans
ATATATATCAATTCAATTCATTGACTTCGTATTCGTCATATATATTTAAAACACTCTTTTATGGATGTTGATATTAATAAAGGTATTTTTCATGAGACCAAACTACAGAAAACAATAGACTATTCCTACACCATCATAGAAACCTAGATTCGGCCATAATCACTTATTTCCAAAATTTCTTTTCAACAACTTGCAAATTCAGAAACGTTCAAAATAACTCTTTGAATATGTAAACATCTTTGTAACCAGGGAGATATTTCTACAAACTGATATCATTATTTTGTTATAAACAATTCTGATGTTAAAAACAAATATTAATTATATTTTAAATAGTGTCGGTATGTGTTTTTGTCTGTCTCTTGTTGTTCATTGTTCAAATTATATAAAATTATTACAAATTCCAAAACAAGTTCAACCGTTATTGTTTTGTTACTTAACGATGATGTAAACCTTGAAGTTAAAATGTTTTAAGACGAAATTTTGTTTGGATTTTAGTGGGAGTGTGTGGCATTATTTGATGATATACAATCAAAACAACTATATGTAGTGTGGCTTCTGTTATATCCAAAATTCGTATATTAAATAGTTTTATCCAACAATAATTTTGATATTTGAATATTATGTTATTCTTAATTTAGATGTTTGAACGGAAGCCCTAGCGTTTACAGACAAGGAAGCTCAATTTTTTTCAAATGATCTTTAATAATGTATTAAGATGTTTCATGTTTCTATAGTGAATATACAGCTATTTTTAAGTGGTAATAAGAACATGCTTTAATGATATGGCGCTAAGATAGATCTTATAAATGGCATCATAAATGGCATCATGTTAATTGTAGTGAATAATGGCTGGCTATGCCAATTGAATAAATGAAATGTATTTTATAAAGGGGCAATTTTACTCTTTATGATTTCACAAGAAACAAGATAAGACCATTTATTTGTTTAATTATTATCAACATTTATATTATTTGCGTATGTTTAGTAATCACAAACGTAAAGGGACAGTGATTGCGTAACAATAGTGTATCTAGAGCCGTAGTATAAATGTTATATATTGTACTTTTGCATAGCATTGACAAAGCGGACTTGTTTTAATATCGATCATATTGCTTTAAAATTAGATTTTGAAATATATGTAATGTTACTTGATTATTCTGCGTGTATTTGTAATCATACAAACCATTTTCATGCAAGCAATGCATTTTTAAACCCTTATAGAAATATCTACAACCGTTTTTCATCCATGAATGTTTCACTCTGAGCTATCGTCGCACCTAAATGTAAATAATTCGTGCTAGTAGGTGTATCCAACAGCGAGCAAATCTATGATGCAAAACATTGAAATATACTAATAAAAACAGACAAAGGTTTTATTTATCAGGTTTTGTATTTTATTGCGCAACTGAAATAGAAAAACATGTGACATTTTCTAAAAGGCCACTTTAAAATCAGATTTATAGTGTAGTTTAAATAAATCGCGAACGTCAAGTTGCGGTCTAATAATCTTAGTTTGAAACGCAAAATGCTAGTCAAAGGGATTAATGATTTAAAGTCTAGTTTTTAAATTATAAAAAGTCTCATATACGTTATACAGGTTATTTATCAGCTGATATACCCAGTATAAGTACAAGGTCATTAACTCTTCCAATATGACGATATAAAATTTTGTAATTCCAAGCCTTGTGTTTAGGTATTATATTCTATGATATCATTCACTGTTTTAAAACCCTGGCTTAATGCACACTTACATATCGTAATATTCACAAAGAATGTTTAATTAATTTCTAAACCCCTCCTATAAACAATTCTGGTCCAGAAAAAAACACCGAAATAGCGGCTATTGATATAAAAATTATTGTTTGCATAAAATAATACCTTATTTGTTTCAATGATCATAAAAATGAAGCCCTAAATATTTTTTGAATATTGATTAACGCATTCGCCGTCGCTTTACATGCCTTTGGAAGAAAAAATATTCTTAAGAAAGTGGGTTGCACATATCTCCTGTATGTCGATTACATTCAACAAGAAAGAATAGATAAGTTGCAGTGATGTCTTATTACCATTTGTTTTTCTTACTGTTATCCGTGTTATAAAAAGGTTGAAGAGTTAAGATTCTGAGAAAGTACTATTTCATTCAAATTATGTCATCATAGTTTTTAACTAAAAAGGTAGCCAAAACAATAAAACAATAATGGAAAACATGATTTGATATTTCTTCGCTTATGGTGTGCCTTGCTTGTTTGTAAAGAGCGGGGTCTACTTGAGACAAAAGCTGTTGTAAGAAATGTGTCGCACCTTTTTGTGTGGGTGATTCTACCTATATGAAAATCATGTGTTGAATAAGGAGCGTTTACACGTTAACTTATGGAAAGCAAAAAAAGAGGTTCATGAAAATGTATGCTGTGTTTGAGAAGGATCATATGAAATTTTTGTAAATAAGAATTAATACGATAATACTTTGTATTTTTCATGGGTTTTATTGAAACAGCATTAAATTTGTAAATTGTATTCCCAATCAAATACTTTTTCTGTCTGACTTATATTTACAATAAAGTTTTATAGACAAAAATGGCATTATAATGATATCAATAAACGTAATTATTTATAATCAAGTCCCAACCCTAAACTCGCACACACACACAATTTTCCTGACGACTAGCCCTTGACACAACAATTAAGTCATTTTTGTAGACACACACCATTGGATCAAGAAGTTTCATATGAGGAAAGTGGGTCAAATAAAATGTTCAAGTGCAAGAACCCGAAAATGATTGAAGATTCTGTTTATGTACAACATTGATGGGAACATAATAACTTCATCCCTTAGCCGCTTGCATTAGCATATTAATGATGGCGCTATGATGATACTTATCAAATATCTTCCACAACATGCATTCATATCGTTTTCTGTTGATCACCCTTCTTAAAAATCTTTCCCAAGAGTAGGTTTTTTTCTCAGCAGATATGGCTCCCTGTGATTGCAAAATGAGCGATGATGAGAAAGATGCAACGAGCACTGCATGTGGCATTGTGCACCCTTGCATTTTGTACCTTTAAGCTTGCTGCAATGATGCTCACTCTAGGGTAAGGATTATGTTATTTTATGGACTTGTACATGTATATGAACATTACTAGTTCAATATTATAATGAATATATTGTAAACTGTATTGTGCGACCATGCATTTTGTCTGCTAATGCTAGCTAATGCTGCAATGATGCTGACCGTCAAGTAAGGATTCAGATACAATGAATTATTGCATTATATTTTTTTATTCAATGAATAGTTAATATCATGGATTACCTCTATTTTTATTGATTTCTTCGCATATGGGTATTCGAAGGTGAAACAATTCTATGTATACTAGTATTTTAAACTAATTTGCATGCAAAAACTACGTTATTATATTCAAACATTATGTATGTAGGCATCGCCAAATCATACATGTTTGCCTTTGAAAAACAAATAGATTTGAATTCACATTTTATATTGATATATCATACATATTTAAAACATTGTTTATATTGTAATCAAACCTTTTAAACTAATAATCCAATATTGCATAATTATACACGACATATATTCATTTGCATTTCTATTTTGTTCTTTCGGCATGGGCACTGTAGGGGCCATATTATTCGTCCTCACATCTGTCGCCCTCGGTTGTGCAATCTAAATGGGTATCGGGCGCCACAATGGATCATGGTGTCCACTGTGTTGTGTATAGCGACGATGGGGATACAACTGTGCTTTAAAACAATTTTGCCTTAAGAAACACTCTTTTATATTTCTTATATAAAACACATTTACATCTCATTAACGTGACCATGATGAAAAAATAAAAAATCAAAACCGCAAGTGATAAATTTTTATATATCATGATGTTTAACTCTGTATGTGGTCTTGTAACAAGTGACCGTTTTTCAAAACAATCGCCACTTCACACATTGGTTAAAGAGGTCATATGATGCATTTTTTTTTAATTTATGAATCCTGAAGAATAACATATTCAAATATCATCCCTTGCAAAAAATACTGCCAAATTATCAAAAGTAGCGTCATAATTCATGGTTTTATATTCAGTACAATGACAAAACCTCATGGAAATTCCCAACTGTGTCACGTACTATCATTGCGTCACGATGGGTACAGCAAATGCAGTCGCTGCATAAACTCATTAACGATGAGTACTTTTCTCTCAATAAACAATGGAATTTGAAGAATTTTTAGTTGATGAAAATAGTGTAAATAATGAGAACAATCATATCTTAGATAATATTGCAGAAAATGCAACAAATCCAACAAGTAATATTGAGCATTATGAGGGTGAAATTAGACTTATATGTTTGAACCTGTGAGTATGAATGATAGAACCAATTATGATAATAATGCCAAGTTGAACATCATGAAGCACAAAGTGTCCAAAGGAATTCGATCAAGGCTACTGAATGGTAAATATAATTATTAAATATTGGATAATAATGAACCTTGAATTAAATTACAAAATACATATTATATATTTATATCTTACCATATGTAATGAGCGATATGCATTATATAATAAAATACACCCAATAAAAACAATATTTTAATTTGCAAAAACAAATTACAGAATATGTTCAAACAATGCAGTTATCTTAATTTTTTAATGGTATTACATAAAAAGGAAATATCCAATATAAATAATATAAATATAAATAATCATAGTCGATTTGGGAGCACCCTATTTTCAAACAAACCAAACAAAATATCTAATAAAAGGCATCAGAAAATTATTTTCTTTATATCAATAATACATAAATGGGAACTTAAATATACCAGTCTGATTAAGTTATTTAACAAAAAAATGTATGTTTTATGTGTTTTTTAAAGAGCACCCAATGGCTCCAGAACGAACACCCTACCACGTATGTTTTCTAAGAAGAATTCGATTGTTTATTTTATCTTTTTGATTCACAAAACTATTTAATGAAAGAGAGAGAGCACCCAATATCTATATAAATATATAATTTATGCAGGGCTTGATGGTCCGTTTCAGTATTTTAAATCATCTTATTATTGTGAGGGCACCCAATGGCTCCAGGTCAAACGTCAATCTATAAAATCTTATGAAGGAATTGATGGCTTATTCGATTTTTCAAATTTTCTGACGAAAGAGGGAGATCGATGAACCATATCAATTAACTTATATCATAGAAATCACTATTATTTATTTGTTTTCACTTCTTACATCAATCGCTTGCATTAAAAATGCGTACTGTAATATGCAGCGACTGTGGCGGAGTACCCATCGTGACGCAATAATAACACGTGACAATTGTACTGCAACACAGATAATTTTTCGTGTGAGGTGCATGTTTAAACCCCAATTTAAAGGAAATAAATTATTGATTTGAATTTTAAACGAATGCATTTAATTATTTAAGACCTTATATTTATGAATATGTTCTTAGTTGAATTTGTGCAATTAACCACTCGATGACCTCTTTAAAAACACGCGTATGAGACATGATGTATAAGGCTGATATATCAGAGAGACAAATCCCTAATCTGTGTTGACTTTGAAGGTGACCAAAGGGCCTTTAACAGACAATAATTTTCAGGCTGACATTATGTTCGAATTATCCGTGATTCGTCAATTTGATATTTTACATTCACTTTGGGGTTAAATATAATGATATCACTCACAAATTCACTCACAACACATAATTAATGACCATTTACAGTTACTCTCTGCATCGTTGTCGTTATAATAATCATAACAATTGTCCATCATGAATATACGTCTGAACAACAAAGTTTAAAGATCACAACTCCTTTTTATAAACATATTATTGTACCCCTTGAAATATTTTACCCAATTACAGGTCGCTGTTTATTTTTGTTGCATGTTTTGTGTAAATGTATGATGACTACTTTTGGATTAAGGAAACAATGCATTTCATTAAATACCATCTCGTCACCCCATCAGTTTTATTCACACAAAGAACAAAAATTAATAATTCGTGATAAGACATCACTTCAATATTTTCATTTTTCCTGTCATATGCTATTAATATGTAGGTATGTGTTCAACCAACGTCCTTAGTAGTATCTGATTTTTATATTGGAACGATATATGAAACGACACCGCATGTGTTAATCAATATGAAACAGCATTTGCAAGTGGTACATGTTTAGTGTCATTTAACCCTATAGACGTGCTAATCAGTTATTTAGTCACCCAAAATCAGTTTTTGAGTCACTTACTATTTGTCACAGATACAACATTTATATTTTTTTACAAACGCTTAACAATTAACAATGAATACTTTAATATGTTCAGGATTTAATTTGTCACGTTTAAAAAGTATATTTCATGTTTTTTTCCTATTGAAAATAGTGAATGGTCCAAAAACTGATTATGAGTTAAAAACTTATTTCCACGTCTATAACTTATATGTTTTTTAAGTAAGCAGGCTTTCATAAATTGCGTATATCACTGGCTATTTACAGTGTTGAACTTACACATTGACTCAAAATTATATAGTATGCATTCCAAAATAGCGACCATCTATTGTTGATAATCTAATCATCACATTTTAGGAAATCAATTGTTAGGTGAACTCTTTCTGCTGACGATGTGTCGAGCCGTGATATCTCTGCGTGTTCGGGCTAGCACAGCTGAAAGAAGGGGCTTAAACATTGTTTATTTCTTCTCGTATGAAAGTTTTTGATATGTGAATGTGATTTTTTACATTTTATTTTCAAATAGGTCAATGCAAAAGCAGTTTTTAAAATCCTAACACGTGATTGAGGGTTGAAATTGATGAAATTTAAGTATTCAAGGGGCTGGCGAGCTTACCTTAAGAATAGTTGGGTTCATTTTTCTTTTCTTTTTTTTGTGGGTAACGCATAACTTACATTAAAAAGAAACGATGATTTAAATTACGTTAATCCCATTGAGGAAACGTATGGGATCACGCTTGTACTTATGATTGGTATATAACCTATCATATAATCATGCGGTATTACATAGATCTATTTTAGAATATGCTTCAAAATATTGTCATGCATAAATGACATGAAATCGTTTTGAAATTTGACGATTTTTAATCAAAGACGTTGTTACAAGGTTTTTTTTCATAAACATAAAATTATTTCTCGATAAATTATTGAGATAATTTCTTTCACTTGCAGAATAATAACACATCACTTTCAACATGTTTTCTGTTTTATTCTGAATTGCTAAACCATTTATTATACAGCATCATGAACATCAATATGCGTTTTAGAAATGAAAACTATCAGACCGCGACGTGTTTTTCATTATTGACGTTCGTAATGCACTTTTAATGCACTGTTAATCTCGATTTAAAGTTGGTTTCTTGGAAGATGTCAGATGAGTTGTGCAATGAATAACAAAAACCCTGATTAACCCGATACAGCCTGCTTATAACACAACACTTCAACCTGTTATTAATTTTTTCCTTGTTTTCCTGTTTTGCGTCATATAAAGGTACACCTGTGGACATCATAACTTGTAAAATCTTTCTATAACTTTGAAAAAGTTTAGATAAAAGTTACATTAAATATAATTCTAAACCCGAATTTAAAATAACTTGATCAACAGAATAAAATATCGCTCTGGCAACGTGATAGTTCAACCGATTAAATTTAATCTTAAGCTCTAAAAACATTATTTTTTCTCAATGACTTTGCTCCTTACATATTTATATAGCTAATAAACATAAAAAATATGAAGCAAAGTTTAGGTTAAAATAAATCTATACCACTGTCCTCGGTATCTTATATCCTGTGAAATTAATCACCCGTTGATAAAAAAAATACGTGTATTGAATTTGCCATGGGAAGCTTTTCATTCAATACATTTATTAAAAACATGAAAATGCATCGAGTTACATTTCCTTATATTGCAAAAGTCATCTGACAAAAATGTTTAAACCCCCTTGTTCTTCGATATCTGTCGATATCTGTAAAAGCTAGGGCTTCCATTCACATCTCCAAGAATAAGATATTATAAATTACAATTTTTACTTTCAAAGATGAAGCTAGATAAGCTTATTAAGAATTTGATTAATGGGTTTCGTTTTGATATAGGCAAATAATACCTGGGACTAAGACCCATTATACAACAAAACCGATTTTTTTTCACCAAATTAATATGTTTTTCTTTTACACTGTGTACGTCAAAACCATAATCCTAATTCTAAAAAGCATATGTACAGAGTAAAATTGTAATGTTATATGTTTCCCAGCATTTCAAGGGATTATCTTATCTCCCTGGTCATAAAGTTGCTTACATATTTACAGAATGATTCTTAATGTTTCAAATGTACTGTCCATGTTGTCAATGAGCATTTTCGTTTGTTAAAAAAAACTTGAAACACATTGATAGGTATGCGAAATTAGGTTTCCGGTAAAGGATGATAGATAACCATTTTTTTTTCTTTAAGTTGGAACAGGAGTAAAGGCATATATTTGCAGCATTGCACCCCTGGTCGTAAGAGAAAGAGGATGTATAGTATATATTCAACATACGATTTTTAATCAACTCTGATCGCAAGCATTTGCATTCAGTTGCAGACAGTCGCAAATCATTTACGTACTTTTGACTATATGTTTGTCTGATATATGTTCTTTGCTAATAAAAATTTTGTTAATATTAATAATTAAATATACAATTCAAAATACGGTTGAATATTTCTACACGGAGTCTTTATGACGTTATTAGAATTTGTCCAAACAAGAAGTAAGCATTACCAGGATGAGAATAACAATTTGCTATATCTTATATTACCGAATCAAATAAGGACAGGCCGAATTCCGTTGACAAACTGGAAGTCCTAATATTTTTGTCTGTCAAATTTATAAAAACATTCTTAAGGAAGATCATATTAATTAGTTAATATTCTTCAAAGCATGCTTTGTGGGGAAGAATACCTTTTGCGAGCAAGGGCAGCTTTATTATATTCAATAACATCTTCAATTCTAGATTAATTTTCAGAAATATCTACCAAAGCTCATAAAACTAATGCTTCTGAATATTGTGGAGGGTAGCAGATCTTGGATCTTTGGTTTAAGAAACAAATTACACGTCTGCTAATTTACACGTCAACATTATATTTTGCCAATATAACACAATTAAAAATTTGTTAGTTGTGGTAGCTTTTGTTATATTGATTAAATACATAATTAAAATTTGATCTCTCCTCACCCCAGTTATCAAGTATCAATAAGATTATCAACATTTTAATCATTACGATAATTACACAATTTGAATTAGATTCATGAAATTATCATATCATACATAATGGACTTTAAATTTAATTGATTGGTATAGAAAATCCTTGTTCCAAAAGAACACTTGATTCTAAACAATTAAAACTAATGTGCTCAGCATTGATTTCCTTTGATATTCTTGCGACGCCTACGGTTGCAGACCGTCGGCGAGGTATGACATTTTCAACAAACATGGCAAATATTGACTTGGATGAATCAAAGTAATATATAAATTGTCAAACCTTTATCTCACTATATAATCTAGAATGCTGTTGATCATTTATTACGTTAGAAGGGTAATAAATAAGCATATATCTTAGGTGAAGGTACTCCACGACAACAGTTGTAAAATCACTTTAAAACAACGTAATGATTACGAACAACAACACAATTATGTGTTTTTTTTTTTGCAAAACGATTTTGACTTTTTCTAAGCCGGCTATGCAGTTTTACCATTGTACCAACTTGGAACAGAGAAAGAACATCTATTGCGACAATTGAAATACTGATAACATCAAAATTATCAATTGTACAATTGAATTGCAAGGTAGTTTTATCAATTTTCAAATAATTATCAAGACTACTAACTCCCACTACTCAAATCTCCGAAGTATTTCATCGAAATTTCCAAGATGGCTGGAATTCGGTAGCGAACACCTTTTGTGCGGAACAGCACATCGGGTGCTCTTCTAAATTTAGATGGATAAAGAAAGGTTTAAATAAAGAATAACAGAAATAGGCTAGTGTTAAATGTAGTCATATTGTGTAGGGTGCTTTGTCCCTATATGTTTTAGCAATCTTTTGCATGAAATCCATACACTTTATGATCGGCTATACCACGGGGTTGCATTTAAAAGGAAGACTGTCATTCAATCAAATAGATTTATTCACCACAACTAGGTTGGGGGAAATAGCTTGAAATATATATATGTTTTGCTTGAGGATAAACCATTTATACTATTCGTTGTGGATTCGTTTGAAACTCAATATAAACAGGTATTGTTTTACATATACAATATCTAGCTATATAAAATATCTATAATATCTCAGGCTTTGCTTAAATAACAACATGTATCATATCACTGTTGAATAATGAGGCATAATAAACAAATGTTGAATGATAGCAGAAAGGTTATTTCATTAAACAATATGTGACATTATATTGTAGGATTATTTAACCTGGACCAACGAAATAAAAAGGGCTACCATGTTCAAATTTATTGTGACGATTTCGATTGTATCCACTCTCAGCGAAATATCATGCGCACAACATACGTCTATGCAGACATGTCAAATAAACGATGCCCAATGTTTTCTCGACATGATCAACAAAAATAACGGCGACATATTAGAGGAACTCGCGAACGTCGCCCGCTCTTGTAGTAACTCGCCAGGAGCGGTGACTCAAAATGTGAATTATCCCGATTGTGACGAACTATATTGGCCAAAAGACTGTTTTGATTTGCTAGAAGCTGGACAGACAAACAATGGTGTTTATACCATTTATCCGCTCAAGAACGAACCTGTGGACGTTTACTGTGACATGATATCACGTGGAGGTGGCTGGACAGTATTTCAGCGCCGCCAAGATGGCTCTGTGAATTTTAATCGAACCTGGGATGAATATCGCGAAGGATTTGGCGATCTAAACGGTGAACATTGGCTGGGTAATAAACACATTCATGCATTGACACGGCTAAGGCGCAACGAACTTCTTGTTCAGCTTGAAGACTGGGAGGAAGAAACACGGTATCAAGTGTACAAACAGTTTTATGTTTTGTCCGAGGAAAATCATTTTCAGCTGTACGTGAATACACCAAGCGGTAGTGCTGGCGATTCCCTTGCATCTCAGAATCACCAACAATTTTCCACTCGTGACAGAGATAACGATAAAGATGCTAATATCAATGTCGCAGCAAGATTTTCTTCCGGGTTTTGATTTTTTCGCGAACAGAGTCCATTGCCCATTGCAAATTTGAATGGTCCTTACTACATGGCACAGGAAAAGCGTGGAAAAGGCATAATTTGGAATCAATGGCGTGGAGGCGACAATCTCAAAAAATCTGAGATGAAAATGCGACAACGACCACTCGACTAATGTGTAGATTACTGTTTAAAAGGAAAATAACATAACATTGATTTAAAAGTTCTTTTGAAGAATTGATTTATGTTCTTATGAAACAAAATGATCTTGCAGAATTTTATAATATGTAGAATTCGAAAACATTTTGGTGAAATTCTTCTGAATGTTTCTAATTTATCATTGATGATAATACTTTTTGCATTATCATAATAATTATTTATAGCTTTATCATCATGAAAATATAAAATGCATTGCCCTTAACCGATTATTCTTAGAAGAATTTATATGAGTGTGAGTTTGATAATATAATTGAGCGCCAATGATCTAATACATGATGATTTATCGAGTTTGATACAATGATTTTGTGACATCAAATGCTTATTAATCATATCATATCATATAAAAATCAAATCATATGGGACATCTAGAAATTAAGATTATTTAGAAGCAAAACTATATCAAATGAATCCCTTTTAAAAGCATTTTGGTTTTTACATCATTATCTTGCACTTTGGTTTCAAATTAAATAATGTGTGAAAGATCTGTATTATTCTCGTTAAAGTTCAACAGAACTTACTCTTCTTCTGTTAATTGTATATCATACGAAATATTATCTGTAGAACGGAAATTACTAACATTGTATAGTATTCAGATTATAAAAGCTACAATGAGGAAATTTTGAACATATAGCATGTAATCAAAAATATATAATTTAGTTCTTAATTAAGCTTACTCGAAAAATTAAATTGAGATCCAGTGATAGTAAAAATAATTGATATCGTGTATAGATATTTATTTCAAAGAACAACACCTTTCAATTTGACTGTGTATTATTTTATAATAAATAGACAATTTATAAAGTGTATATATTGCAAATTAAATAAAAAATTACCATTTTCCTTTTTATATTACTAACAAAACTGTGCCTTTTGTGTTTTATTTACTCAAATTGTACATAGTCATAATGCTTAATATGATAATAAATACAGGAACCTCGGTCTTCATATCAAATTGTTGCTTCATTTTACTTAACTTGAATTAAACCAATTCAATGCAAATGCATTGCAAAATCAATACAAATAATAAAAATCATCTTATCGTATCTTATCTACTTGAAGGAACTTTTCCTGCACGGTCAAATCACGTTTTAAAACAAAATGCAATTTTTATGTTGAATCTGTTATACACCGACTTGTTGTTAAAACAACATCAGTAAATGTTTATACAAAGTAGTGATCTGTCCAATTATGCCAAATTGAAAAAATATATATATACACATTCTAAGATCTACTCAAAGCAAATTCAAAATGGTTAATTCCAGTTTAAACGACGACAGATATATAAACTTATACATTTTGGCATAGGTCGTTAGCCAGATGAAACTTTTTTTATTCTTTGGAAATGCCTATCTTGCTGCCCTGTTCACAAAACAGAAAAAATAAAATATTGCATTTCGATATGTGAATGTTATATTCTGCTTGAACTTCTGTGCAAAGTTGGTGACACACTAATTTCGTTATATTCTTTAATACCAAGCGCGCATACCCTCTTTAGCAAAAGTTAACATAATGTATCCATTTATATTAATACATTTACCTTTGAGAAAAGAATGTGCTGATATTAAACATTCATGCAAGTTCTATAATAGATCACTCTTCTATTATATCAATAATCATATCAATATTGATTGTTGAGTGCCCTCAAATCAAACGCAATTTTATTTTAAGCCGTCAAACAAAAAGAGTCTAGCTCGTTTTTTTTACAGAAAAGAATAAAAATAATTATTTATCACACGATCAAAAATGATAAATATAAAGCAAATTCATATTTCAACGCATCTCATTGTAAAAAAATACGTTAGTTTAGCTATTCTTCTAAAATCAGTGAAGAGATGCAGGCGATACGCAAAAACAATCAATATCATCGTATAACTGATCATATGATATCACTTGATTTGAACATGCATAATACTTGGATAAAATAAACACAACATTTTACAAAACACCAAAAAATACCATGGTACGCTTAATTAGAATATGTTTACTATCCTTATCTCAAAGAGCACATATTAGGTTCAACCACTGATGGCCCTCTGATATCAAAATATACCAAACATTTTAAGAACACTCAGTGTGAAAATATAGTCCAAATTAATTACTAAATGCGCACTCTTCAACATTTCTTTGGCCATATCAGAAAAGTATTTGCAGGTATTATATAAATTAACCGCATTGTCGTGATACTATCTTTTCCCCAATCTTTCCAAACAAATTGTATAACCGATCACTCAGTAATGATATCAATGTTCTTGTTGAGCGCCTCCACGATGTTGATTCTGCATATAGGACACAGTGCATTGCTCTGAAATCAAAACGTTTATTAGTTGGTTAGACATCATCATGAGTTAAGTTCAGAACAAATAGTATTTCATCAAAAGATTGTAATATATCGATATGATATGGTTACCCTGCCAAATGACAAGAACATTTTAGTTTTCTTATTTATTTTAAAAGTTTTACTGATGATTTTATTGCAATGAACGTTTATGTGAAACACCGTGAATTACAAAAATTCATAGACAAATTAGAAGTACATGTATCATTATTTATGACTTATATGTTTTACAATAATATATTTGTTCTACCACATGAAATTGTTTTTTAAGTACCATGAATTACATTAAAACAATCATATACAGATCAGATGTATTGTCATTAATAATAAATATGTTTTACATCAATATATTTGTGTTACAACTTCAATATTATTATCATTTTACACCTACCCGTATCCAATGGTCAATGCAATACTGGTGGTATCGATGCATACAGGGAAGTGTTCTTAGGTTCTCTCCATCAGTGAAATCTTCCATACATACTTTGCACTGTTGTTCTTCTTTTGGCATAGAAGACGGTTCATCTGACTCTGAAAATGTGAACCGAAAGTGTATGTTTACTTGAAATATCCCGGTAGGAACATGGCTCGCTTTTGTTGTTATTCTCTTTTTTGTTCAAATTTTGAGATCATTTTTACTAATGGGTGTTCAATGAGGAACCTGGAACCTATCCCAATAGTCCTTTAAAGCCAATAAATTGTAAATGAAATATTCAAATGCTTACGGAAAAAAGTCTAACAATGGTCTGAAAACTAAATATGTCAAAGTATAGCAAAAAACACGGTATCTGAGATTTTCACATATACTGTATATGTGAAAATCTCAGAAAAAAATCAATCCGAAAAAAAAATAGTAACGCTTATTATAGTCAACGTATTGTCCTGAGAACGTGTTTGAACCTCATTCTTTCCTTTATTTTCTTTGCGATTTTCCCAATTTTTTTGCAGCATATACATCTTCTTAAACGCGGGTTTTTTTTTGTCAATTCTCCTACTAATCATTAAATTATAAGCATATTAAAATAATAAAAATGATTTTTCAGGATTTTTTTCTTGATTTTTGTGCATAGATTACCCTGTTCTCCCTTTTTCCTTTGACATATGTTTGATTCTTGGACCAATGTTTGACACTCTTCCCGAAAGAATTTGACCATTTCTGTCAGGTTCTTTCAAAATTAATTGGCTTAAGAGGGATATCGACTTGGGTTCCAGGGTCGCCATTGTGCACCCAAGAATTAAATTATCTAAATTTGCAGCAAACGAGCTATGTTCTAACCAGAAAAATGGAACTTTAGTATCTGTTCTTATGCTTAGAATATAAAAACAAAACTAGATAGATATACTCATAGAACAAAAGAATCTGATTTCTTTCCTTTTGATTATAAGATAATTCTTCTTTAATGCTTCATTTGAGATATTACTGCAATGTTATACCATACTCGCATCATACCGTACTCGCAAAGGTACCAACTTCAATAATTTATCTTTCGCTTATCTTATTTATCATTTTTAATCATTTTTCTGCAACATAAACAGCTTTAAAAAGCGGACTTTTAAAAATCACTCAATCTTAAGCATATCGAAAATAATGTAAAATATTATTCACAATTTATTCCCGATTTTGATACATAGATTACCATGTTCTCCTTTTTTCAATTTGACATACATGTATCTTTTTGGACCAATGTTTGACACTTTTTTCGAAAATGAAATGACAATTTCGACCAGGTTTTGTCAAAATTAATTGGCTTAAAAGGGATGTCGATATACGTTCCAGGGTCGTTATCAAAATTTGCCGTGCCACGTTCTGACTTTAATCTTGATTTAAGAGTTTGAATTGTGCAGTATAGGAATATAGTATCTACATTAAATCAAACACCGTTTTTCCTACATTCCTACATCTTTTACCGATCATTTTTAAGTGAGTATTTGTTTTGATTAAGTAGCACATAACATTAGAAATAAATAAAATAGTTATATTAGTAATAAGATTGATATTTAGATATTAAGATATATATAATTCTATATAACCTTTGTATTGCATGGTTGGCATATGTCCGATCTCGTAGGTTGTCATGCCTCTCGGTCTCACTTCACCCAGACGCTCGGCGAGGGACCATAATTCCTGATAACATTTTTGTAAATGAAAGAGTAATAACAGTGCAATAAAAGCAATGATGATGTTATGAAATTGAATTGATTTTACTTCGTTAAGCCACGTTCGCCCACTCCAAAAAAGCTCAAAAAAAAAACAATTAGTGCTCTTAGCTGGGAGCATAAAATATAGTAGTTTATCCATTCTGTTCATCTAGAATCATGCGCTTTTATTTCGGGTGAACGCGCCTTAAAGCTGAATCATTTGATTCGTTATTCAAAACGGATAATTACACAACACAGAAAACATAAGGTATGCCACATGTCTTTCCAAAAAATGTTATAACTACGTCATAATGGTTATTTTTCCCCAAATATTTCTCAAAACATTAAATGATGTTAAGTTTTTTCTTTTATTTTTTTTACAATATAAACAATTAAACATGAAAAATACTATCTCATGTTATCAAAAAAATAAGAAAAACTATTTCCCCTTATTTTCCCAAATATTTTGTTGTATTTTCCTTTATTTCTAAATTCTGATGCGTTTTGGGCTTGGGTGACCATTTTGAAAGGATTCATACATAACGAACAATGTTTCCAAAATATATATTTTCTTAGGATATAGAGGGTATATTTAGAGCGTATATGAAACATAAATAGTACCTCATATTCCGATTCCGAGATATCGGCCCCTCGCATACGGCTGCGCACCGATTGTCGGTCGCCCATGTAACGAAGAAGATTCATCGGGTTTCTCTGTCAAAAACATATCTATTTCTTGAGGTCTTAATTTCTAAAAAGGTTCGTAGCCATATGAGTCAAGAGCCATATGAGCCATATATGTGTAATTCGATATCAATATAAGAAGAGTACCCCACGAGCTGTTCCCCAAAAAAGCTGTTCCCCACCAAATTCTAGCTGGCTTGGAAATTTTGAGCATATTCATTCTAGCTTGGAGATTTTGGTAGATTGAGGAACACCTTTTTTGATAGTTTCCTCATTCTCGTAATAAATATCGATAATAGTTATTTCAAAATTGATTAAACCTGCTTGCAATCGTACAATAAACCGTTATTTACTATATATGATGGGTATTTTTGATATAATCAACATTTCAATTTTCGCAAAAGGTGTTCCTTTTCTGTTCCAAGCTGGCTAGAAAAGGAGGAATAGCCCAGCTGGCTTGGAAAAAAGGAACACCTTTTTGCAAAATGTTAATGATCAAAAACAATTATTTTGTTGCTGTTCATACCTGTTAAGTTGTTTTGAGGTGATTTAACAACTTTTTGAAAAATGTGTCGTGGGGTGCCCTTCATATAATGATGGTTAAACGATGAAAAATGCATGTTATGAAAAGAGTAAGTGAATGAATCTCGTTGTACCTATCCCCCTTATTTAGATAGTTATATGCATACGAAAATGCATTATTAGATCATTCAGAAGGAAGCAGTTTTCAAAAGTGGTTTTATATACTCATATTTGGCAGAAACTGCATGTTCCAATAAAATGAGTATTATTCAAACAACCTTACCATATGGCTTTTTATACATGTATAACATATTTGAAAAAGTCATGGATATCCAGCTTTACCTGAATGTGTCCCCATTCCTCGTCAGTAAACGCGCTTTCGATCATTGATCCATTACTAAGGAGACCAGATCGATCGATGTCACTGAAAAGTTAATCAGAAATCCGGATAAGAAAATATAGTAAATAAAATAAGTACCAAAAATTCGTTAGCCCTTCCCCTTTACATCGTCTATGATTTCGTTACTTTAGTTGTCATTATTGTTAAAAGATTAAATGCGTGTTCATCCGAGATAATAGCGCATAGTTCTTGGTGAAAAAAAATGGATAAAGTACAATGTTTTTATACGAAAAAAAGTTTAAAGCGCAAAATGTGTGTTTTTCGTTTTTGTCGGAGTGGGTGAACGCGCCCTAAGATTGTTTCGTAGCGTTTTAAAGAACTATTTACCTGCGCGGAGGAGACTCTGTAGATGGAGATGTTTCACCTTTTGATTTAGCCCCGCCTAAAATAAAAATGTTCTTGAACATTGAAAAAAAAACATCATTTAAAGGAATTGTAAATCAGTGTTTTTTCTTCATTATACATAACTTAACATATTATTTGCTTTAAAAAAAGGAAATGCTACGTCGCCTTTTGCCTTTCAGCGTCTGACAATTAACCGTTCTTTGATTTTTTTGCTCGAAGAGGTCTCGAACAATCCATGTTATGTTGTATTTTTTATTAAACAATAATTCAAATATTTTTGTTTTAATTTGATAAATTGTCATAAACAGCAATATATAAAAAAAAACAAATTTACCTTCAGCACAAGTCGCACCAGCCACATGATCTGCATTTTTGTCAGTTGGTCCACTGTCCTTACTTTTGGCACTATCGACTCTCCCACTTGCACTAAACACGAATCATTCGCGAGTTATTTATACGAAAAAAATTCAAATAATATTTTCATTGCAATCAAATGTATCAATTTATTAAATTTATTTCTATCAAATCAATATATATTTAGAGTTAAGTACATCTTTACTCAATGTTGAATGAAAAACTGAACTCCGATTTGAGTCAGTTTAGATAATATTCTTAAATGTGTATGAATAAAAAACATGAATTTAATGCAAATGTGTGCTCCTTCACATTAAAACCGAACTATTCATACAAAAAAGCCAGATAATGTTTCATCTTTGAATTCTCAAAGAGGGCGCGGCATGTGCACAACCTAATAATTAATCATATCAAACAAAAAATTGTTCTTTATCACATGAAAACTTTAACTATACTAAAACCACAAACTAACCTTTCATCGCTAAAGGTCACCCTTCGACCTTGGCTTCTCGGTGAAGGTCGTCGTGGACTATCCAACACAGTCCCGTCATCAGCATATGAAAAGAATCCCTCGTGGCTCCCACTGCTAGAGCTCCCTCCTTCAGGGCTATAAGCGGTTCTGTCTGGGTTGCGGTTTTGAGGTCGGTAATCATCGCGGGAGCCGGCTATACCGTAGTCATAAGATGAGCTGGGCGGATCACTGTATGTGCCTCTATACCTTGAAAGAGGAAATAAAATGGTACGAGTAAGAAAATGTTAAACGAACAAATTAGTATTCATATATCGACAAACATATATCATAAATGGCGAATAATTTGCAATAAAACAATCCATCAAAAAATTGTAGCGACTTCAGAAGTTTATACTTTATAAAATGAGGCAGAACAAAGGTATAATTTATTTCAGGATACTAACTTTACGTTTTTCATTAAAATAGGCTCAGTTGTATTCGCTGAATGGTTTGTAAATTTATCATCAACACATTAATTATCTGAACCTGCGAATTTATATAATTTGGATGCTCTTGAAAAAATGTGATTTTCTGTAAAACATATTTAAAGGCTTATGTAGCGTCCCAGAACTTATTATATCAAATTTTGAAACATACCTTGATATATTGTTACAACCTACCTCGGCGGATTATCAAATATATTGCCTCCACCCCTCCTATTATCTTCGGGATCAAACCGGTTGCCATGGTCACGACTATATCGATCTCCGCCAGATCCGTATCCGTAATCCGGATTGCGACCCCCTCTCCGTCCGCGATGGGATGATGGGGCCGGTCCATAGGAAGGGTCAGGGTAGGTTGTTGGGTCAACGTACTGATCAGGCCACTCTTCCCTATAGTTTGAATGAAAACAAATATAACATGTCAAAGGTAACGTTACAGTTCCCTTGTAGTTAAATCATATCAAATAATGGACTGAAAGCTAAATAGATTAAATGGTTACGTCAGATCTTAAACTGAAACTGGCTAGACGACGGGGCAATTAGTGGATGAACCTCGAGAGCGTGCAACGTAACCCCCGCTTCAAACCAACCACGGTTCAGACCTCTCGATTGAATTATAGATTGTGCTACCATGTTAATGAAATATTAGCCAAATACAAAGCAATATGTCTTACCTATGTTCCTCCCTGAATAGACTCTCTTCGCTTCCCTCAGATATTCTGTCCAGCAATCCCTCGTAATCCTGAATATATCGTGTGTAGTCACGACACCTAAGAAAAGGCAGCAAGATATCAAATAAAATATATTCATAACATATTAATTCAGGCATCTCAAATGGTAAATAAAAAGTTTACACATCATAAATTAAGTATGATTTAAACATTGGATGCATTTGATAATAACTTAATATTTCTAGTGCAGGTGACCTGTAACTTTTTTTTGCAAATATGATAAAAACCCATAATTACAGCCATGAAACACATTTTGACGATAAACAACAGTCCTGAAACAGCAACTTATCATTTACATTTCAAGTAATTCATTGTTTGAAAAATATATATATACTTTGCATACGCGACTTATACCTACCTTCTACAATCGGGCCTCAAACAAAGTCTCATCGACATCTTCAGTTCTCCGCCTCCCCGCTTTATAATGCTCAGCGAGGGTTCATCTGTCCAGGTATACACGACTCCGGCTGCGGAGATTTGCTCTAGATGGTCCAGCTTTTCTGCGAGAAGCTGATCCGGGTCGATCTATGAAATAAAGATGTGCTATGAATTATGAAAATAATATCTTTGTCGGCAGGATGGCTTCCAAACCTTGAGAGGACGTCTTCATTTGATGTTATATGAACGTTCTCAGAACATAATTCATTGACAGGGACGAATCAAAAACGTTTTTGCTTAAGTCGTGTCTTGATTGAAAACAGCAATGACGTTTATCTGTCATTACAAAACGAGGTTATAAACGTTTCATATAGGAACATAATGGCAACGTACTTTCGACATCATGTGCATGCGCAGTCATACATACTTAATAAAATGTGCTTCTTAATGACAGAATTTGAAATGGCAAATTCATTGCAAAATAACTATTTCATATATATGTCAAGGAATACAATTTCCATAATAAACGTTTTAGCATAGTGTTTGAACACTTCAAAGACTGATAGAATATTCTACTCACATCACGACTCGACAAATCATCCGGTTCATATCTGAACATATTCCTTCCATCAAATCTATACATCTCCCTCTCCGATCTCCGTCCACACTCCACTCCCTCCTCTCTCTGCCACACCCGATAAAAATCCTGCGTCAGCGTCTTAACAAAGTGACAACGGGCCGAGGTACAGTTAGGGCGCTTGCAGGGCGAGAATGGAATATTGTGGAATTTGCCCGCGTCGGTTTTCACCATAAGTATCGGGCCAGTGTATGAGCGCATGCCCTCGGTGCGCGCTCGTTCATAACGCTCGAGTTTTTCGGCGAGTTTTCGGTCTTCTTCAATCTAAAAAAAAATACATATATATTTATATATTGTTTATTTATATTGAGAATTCTTACAGGCCAAAATACAGAGATACAGTGGACCGAGGAACAATGTGGTCGTTTGCAAGGTGAAAACGGAATGTTGTGGAATTTTCCCGAATCGGTTTTCACCATGAGAATGGGTCCCGTGTATGAGCGCATGCCCTCGGTGCGCGCGCGTTCATAGTTTTAGTTTTTCGGCGAGTTTTCGATCTTCTTCAATCTGGAAAGACGCATCATTTATATTATTTGTCTTTTTATATATGAAAGTTGTTACTATTCTAAAAAGCCTTAAAACTGATTGAAATTCTGTTTAAATGTCAAGAAACTATATATCATGGTATTCTCATGCACTATTTAAAAGGTAAGCAATAATTGATAACATTTCTCGGAATTTTTGATACTACTGTCCGAATATTTTGATTTGCCCGATTTTTTAAGTAGTCATTTTGGGCCACCAATTGTCCCATAACTTTATTTTAAATTCAACTGATATAACTCAATTGAATAGTAAAATAGTAAAACTAAGAATGTGTCATAGGGTGTCATGGAAATAAACCTTTCCATAAAACATACAACAAAACTCAAAACTGACCTGATTTTCTTCGTAAGTTTTAATATTGCATAAGATAAACATGTTCGTTATTAAGTGTACACCAAGTATCTCAATATCTCAACAAAATTAATTTTCAAGTATAAAGTTACTCATTTTTACATACTTGCTCTTCCATTGTTTTCGTGGCATTCCCACTTTGTTGTTTGATCTGGTTGTTGATTGCTGATCGGCCATGATCTGGTTTCGCTTGATCTATGTTACCCTTTGAAGGTTCTTCAGTTTTATTAACACTCGATGCCGCTGTAGTTGGCTTTGTGTCCCCTGTTGCGCCCTTTATAAATTATAATAAAGCTTTATATATGAATAACAATCTATCTGGAGCAAAATTACTTCAAACTAAATTATTAAAAAAACATTTATATTAGTTGAACGGCTCCGTGCAACAATGTGTTAAGTAGACTTAACATGTTTCGCTAAAATGTTTTGCAAAATGTGACATGATAATAGATCCATAAAAAATACTTGAATAAAACTAAGAAATCAATGTAATCATAATAATATTGTCGTTTGGCTACTTGCAAAGCCTTATATAAATGACCAAAGTAAAAACATTCAATGACCTTTTCCTCAAAACGTCGATTTCAGACTTAACACTGTGTTGCACGGAGCCCTTAAGTTGACAGTGAGTTTTTTTATCATAAACCGTTTTAGAATGTTTGATACATTAATTATAATGTGGCACGGCTAAAAAACACGAATAAATTGCATTTTAAAAAGAAAGCTTATAACAAAATATGATTATTTTTTGATAAATGTATGAAGATTAAAAAGTTGCGAAACATATGATTTTTTTTTGTGTAGTTCAAATATTGCCAATGGGTACAAGCTCTAAGTTTCAACCGGAAGTGCCTTTGGACTTCCAATTTCAATTTCAATTCCAATTTTGTTTAAAGTTTTGGTATAAAATCGTTGTGCCTCCCCTCACATGTTCTATCTCGAATGTTTTGATTATTTGAGGGTGGGAGTTAAGACCGCGCGCTTAATAGAAACACATATGACAAACAAATGATTCCTATCAAACATTGATTTGAAACTGGGTCTAGGCTTCAATAAAAGATAGATCTACG
>LQRL01125327.1:23079-47416 GCA_001703475.1 Hydroides elegans
TCTTCATGTCATGGATTATAAATTTATTGAGAGAAAAAAGACGTTAAGGGCCTGGTCACACGGAAAGCTTTTTCGAGTTTTTTTTTTATCTTTACAATGTGTTAATTTTAATAAATTCCTTATGGGTGGATCAAAAACACTCATTGCTTGAAGGTTTTTGAGTTCCCACCAGGAATGCATTGGAAATGACGGTTTTTGGGGTTTTATTTTATTACACGCTAAAAAATCTCTCATTGCGGCTAGGCCCTTGTGGTAGGATATCTCACAAAAAGGTTCCCATTTCTCTTAAACAACCGGAGCATACAGTGGCGCGCAGGCTTAACTTCTCGATTTCTCTAACGTTTAGCGTTTAGCGTTTAACGTTCAGCGTTTGATGAAAGGGCATATAAGAAATAAAGATAAGCACTCACAATTATGTCCTCTATATACCCTTTACACCTGTGGGTGCTATGGTTTAGCGTTTAGCGTGTAACGTTTAGCGTTTAGCGTGTAACGTTTAGCGTTTAACGTTTAGCGTTTAGCGTTTGTCTCGAGAAGTTGGGAGTGCGCGCCACTGTATGAATTTCATATGATTTTCATGGGCTTTTCTTGTATGTACAGCCTTAAAATCTATAAGAGAAGATTAATGCTAAAAAATGTTATGTTTACAATCAGCGTGTTTTAGTGAAGCAGGGTCAAAAATGAATTTTGTCAAAATTAAACTATGGGTGTCGATTATCCATATTACTTTTGAAGATTTTCATTTTTAGATGGTCTGCAACGCTTTGTCGAAATAGAATATTGAGTATGATTTTTATAATATTGCACGCACCCCTTTAAGTGTCAAACAAGACATATATGTCTCTCTGAATTATTGACAGGGAACAGAAGGTGGCCCCCCTTCTGTTCCCTGTCAATAATTCAGAGAGACATATATGTCTTGTTAATTTACAAAGATTTCACAAATTTAAGAATCGGCAACATTTTCTAAGTTTCTCAAACTGCTCCCAATTATGCACCAATTTAAACACATATCTCTGGATTTTAGCTTTTTGCAACATATGACAAATTCTTAGCTGTTTCATATTGATATATTTTGAAAAGAATAGAATAATTGAGACAAATGTTATTACAGTTTAAATAATCCCGTGCCACATTATAGGTGTAGAATATGGTTCAGAACGTAAAAATTAGTATATCTATTCATTTGCATGGAATACAGACAACAAGACCATTCCTATTTAAATCGATTTTGAGGAAATTATTATATGGCAAAAATGTGGAAAATAAGAATAAGTATACAGAAAGTAAGCCGACCGGATTTTTTATACATAGTGCCATAACAGAGTTATTGGGATTCTAGAGAATATGGACAACTGTATTCTTCATTGTATAATATATATATAAGTGCCGAACACAAGGAGATTACCATAATCAGAATAACTAACAAATATTTCCACTCACTTTTGAATCGTCCTTGCTGTTTCCCTTGTGTTCCTTTTCATCTGGCTTCTCTGTTGATTTGGCACCATCCATAGAAGTTGTAGATGAGTTTGGAGACACACTGGCAAGTTTTGTTTCGTCCGTGACATTAGTATCTGATATAACCATGGCCTTATTTGCTATTTCTGTCGCAATAGAGACCGCTTCTGCTTTAAGATGATCGGAAGTTTCCGCTGTTGGACCAGCTGGGTCTGATTCCGTCTTTCCAAAATAAAAATTCAAAAGCCGAATGAGAATATATATAAATTGACTATGAAATTACAGAAATCAGGAGTGTTCAGAATATAAGACAAAGGTATTGTTTGTATCTAATTTAACATTGGTTTTGTTTGCTAGTTGAGTTGCGATAGGGGCCGCTTCTGTTTTAAGACTAACGAAAGCTTCCGCTGTTGGACCAGATTGCTCTAATGCCTTCTGTCAAAAACCAAAAAAAAAAAAAATAACGTTTTAAGAGCCGTAAGAGAATAGAAATATATCAACTATTCAATTACGTTTTTCAAAATTCAAGAATCACGAGTGTTCATAGACAAAAGATAAGAATTGATTCTAACAAAATGTATTTATCCTTATATTTCAACTAAATAAATACTATATTGTTGTGTTTTATATGTAAATATTAAGAGTTAAAAATACAAACCGTCTTCTCATTTTGCCGACTCGATTTCTCGGATTCAGCCTTCTCACTTCCGGTCGCATCCCCCAATGGGTTTCCAACCACACCCAAGTCATCAGACATAATAATTTCTCCGTTTTCATCCAGATAAACAAAACTGCCCAGCGCTTCGCTATCCTGGGGGTCGGTATATTCTCCACCTTCTCTACTCCCGAGTCGATAACCACCTTCGTACGTACTCCCGGTTGTCGACCCGGCATCCCGCGGGTAATACCTATCGCCGTACGTCCTCCCACTTTCTTTAGTTTCATCTAAAGGGTAGAAATCATCCTCGTTTCTATTCCTTCGTCGCCGACCTTCATCCAGGGGGTAATAATCATCTCCATACGCACTCCCGCTTGGATAGCCCCTACCTCCACCACCAGGGTAATATCCGTCCTCATACGAACGGCTTCTTAATATACCACCTCGGTCGCTTTGAGGTCGATATCGCTCCATATACGGAGGTCGCCGGTTAGTATAACCACCCCTATCTCCCCCTCCAAGGCGATAACCTCCCTCATAAGTACCCCTATCAAATCCACCGCGTTCCGGGTTTTGATATGAACGTGGCGCGTCTCTTGGACTTCTTGGACTTGTCCCGTATTCATCAACGTAATAATCGCTATCACGCACTCGCCCTCTGCTATTCCCATATCCACGCCCATCGCGCCCTTCGCGCCCACGTGGGCGATAATCGCCATAATCATCATAATCCTCATCCCGATAACGCCCACCTCGATCCTGATCCCTATTCAACCCCCTTCGCTCAAGCATCGTCTCAAAATCCTTGATATACAGTCTCAGATTTATACACCGTGGGCAGTCATGCTTTAAACATATGCGCATGGGTAGTTTCTCTTCTTTCCCGTCCTGGGTGACCAGGGATAGAACGGGTTGGTCGGTGTAGAAGTAAACCCAACCGGCGGCGGTCACTTGCTCAATGTGGTCGAGTTGCTCAGCCAGAAGCGCATCGTCTTCAATCTAGTATAGTAGACAAAAATGAACTGTATTTATATATTTATACTTTTTGTTGTCTTGGCTATAATGTAACCAATACTGAAATTACAGTCGATTTCGAACTACTATTGAAAAATACAAGTTACCAAAAAAATGTGTTTATGCAAATTGACATAGAATTCTAGTTGTTCGGCGAGAACCTGGTCTACTTCAAACTAGAAGGGAAAATCAGTTTTTGAGTCATGATCAGTTTTTGGGTCACTCACTATTTTCAATAGAAAAAGCATGATATATACTATTTTTACGCAACAAATGAAATCATGAATATACTTAGATGTTTATTATTTTGTTTGTGTAACAAATGTATGTTAAATGTTATTCCTATAACAAAAAGTAAGTGACCCAAAAACTGATTGCGGTGACTCACTATTTGATTAGCACGTCTATACAAAGAGATAGAGGAATGGGGAATTACGACTTTATATCAATTAGCTTGCTGGTATGAACACTACATTTGTATCTAACAAAATCTAGAGATTTGGTTTCAAACTACTATCAGTTGCTTTTGTTACTAGATCGTCAAGACATCTTTGTGCAAAGCCGAAAAAAACTAAGATCCTATATGAATATGAACCATTTTTGAACATTTCGCGGCACGCATAAACAAACAATGCTGTTTCTGTATCTCATATAGAAGTTGAACGAAACAATGACGTTATTTAAACGTTGCGATATAACGTTCAACGTCCTTTTGTTTTTGCGTCGCCATTGATGACGTTACAACACAGTACCAGGACGTTAGGTTTTGAATAAATATAATATATATAAAGACACAACAAGTGAATAAGATTGATATAAATAAAACGTTAAACATGTTATTATCTTACACACCTGATAGCCCTGATCCACCCTGTACACCCTCCCATCCCGGACAATATGCGTTTCCGAATTCGGCTTCTTCCCACACGCAACCCCCTCCTCTCCATTCCTCACTCGTTTGAAATCCTCAGTCAACTTCCTCAAAAAGCGACATCGCGCCATATCGGTACAGTACGGCTTATTGCAGTAGACAACCGGGATGTTGTGGGCTTTTCCTTGTTCGGTTCGAACCATGAGGATTGGCCATTTATAGGGTTGCTGGTTCCCGGATGAGCGGGCTTTTTCTTCTTGTTCGAGTTTCTCGGCGAGTTTTCGGTCCTCTTCAATCTGTTGGAAAAACATCGTAAATATATATTAATATAATGAAAGGGAACAAATAAGTTACCAAGCTTATTGCATCACAGAAATTGCACAAATATTTTCCCTTGAAAAAAAAACTTCTTAAAATTTGAATTTCATTATAAGGACCCAAAAGGCAAATCTCGACAGAACTAGAACCATTTAAGACGCTATTCGAATTCATCACATATCTAATCATTCAAATGCAGTATTTTCCAATCAATATTGATTGTTTTTACACAATTTACGATAATCATTCTCGGCAGCGACTTCGCTACAATATTATTTTATAAACTTAAAATCTAAATATATAAGTGTTGATACTAACTTGTTGTTCCATTGTCAATTGTTTCGAACTTGCATCATTCGTCATGTCCTGTTCTTCGGTTGAATCGTCTTTCGATAGCGTTCTCTCTGATTGAGTTGAAACCGGATCTTTGCCCTCATCTCGAACTCTTTCTTGTGGATATGTGGAATCATCCACACCCGCTGTGTCTATTGTGGCCTCTGGTGTGGCGCATGGCTTTTGTGTGTCTTCCCCTGAACTATTTTTTGTTTCTTCGAAAGCACTACATTTTGTATTCGCATGCGACCTATTTTTTGTGTCTTCCAGAGAGCTACTCTTTGCATCAGCCATTGAACTACATTGCTCTTCTGTTATGTCTTTCTTATCGATTGCATCGCTCTTATTCTCTTTGGATCGCCATATTTTTTCTTCTAGGTTTCTTGCGCCTTCCTTTTCGTCCTTGACTGTAGCAGTTGTTTCTTCTGGGGTACAACTTTCATCCCCACACATCAGCTCTTCCGTCACGTTTGTATTTTCGTTTTCATTGCCAACACCAGTTGAACCTTCAATGGAACTGATCTTCGTCTCATTTGTTATTCCATCGTCACCAAAGCTTGTTGTCGGTGTCTCTGTTAAGGATCTACGTTTTGTCTCACCACTCATTATTGCTTCAGTCACCCTTGCGCCATCCTCAACTGCTGCGCCGTTTGTTTCATCCTCGGTACTATCTCTCACTTTAGGTTCGGCTATATTAACATGGTTTTCCTTCTCTGTACTATTAACTTCATTTATCGAACCATTTCCCGTATCGCTTCTTTGTGTATCGTCGGTTATACTAATATTATCATGCTCAGCTACCATATTGTCTCCAAGGGAGCCGATCCCTGCTTTCTCAATGACGCTCACACTTCCCACTTCGTTCTCACCCGCACTATCTGCGTCTTCCATGGAACAACTTGTTTTCGCTTCAATAATCATGTTCGTGTCATTTATGTTGGTAGTGTCCTGTTCATTATCGTCGGCATAACATGTGTCATCAAGAGAATTACTTTTTATCTCATTCGTAACTGTATCATCAGCAACGGTCTCACATTCCTGATCGTTATTGTCTGGATCATGTTTGTCTTCTAGCGGACTACCCTCGCTCCTTGTTGTCTCTTCGACATTTATGTCTTTAGCTTGTCCTATAACGCTTGCATCTTCTGTAATTTGTCGGATACTTCTTTTTGTCTCATTTCTTGCAGACTCGTCACTTTTATCCCCGCTTTCCTGTATGTTTTCATGTGAACCATCTGTACTATCAAATGGACTTTTTATTGGCTTATCACTTATAGTTTCTTCTGTGACGCTGACTGTTTCATGTTCGAGGGAACTACTTTCTGTCTCATTGCGTGTGACCTCGTCATCGGCTTTTGCAATGGGTTCATCTCGGCAATTCTTTTTCTCACTACTCATTGTATCTTCACTTGTATCTCCAGTTGCCTCAGATGGATCTTTCACCGCAATATCTGTTTTGATCTCTTCGTTTGACCTTGTGATTTTGACTTCGTCATTCGATCTCATCATTTTGACCTCATCTGTAGCGTTGACGGTCGAGTCACCAAGACCAGCTTCCGATACATCCGTTTTCGCGACGATTTGATTATTATTGATCATTTGCTGTCGACACTGCTCCATCGTCTGAAAGTAGAAGCAATATGATATGTTGTTTTACATGTACATTATGGTAAGTTCACTTTCCGTCGCAGACGAACAAACAACATTTCATCGACGTCGCGACGATATCGCACCTACGAAACACTTGCAGCTCATAGTAAACGATGAAATAACTTTCATACATAACTGAACGAAACCGTCCAATAACGGCCTTTTTGTGATGTATTGTAGACAGGTTATGTTCCGTATAGATGTGTTTTCTTATTCAAATGCCTTTTTAGCGTTAATACGGTATCATAACAAAGAGATCTTATGTTGAGAAAAACTTAAAATGTAGCATACTTTATAACTAAACTAGCAAATAAACAATGCAAATGAATAATATACCATTTGCATGAATTTCTCCAAATCGCAAGTTGCAGTGGAAGTAAGAGTGCTTGTCAGACTGTGGGTCAGTTTGGCTCGCATATCTTCCTCTGATTCTTCTTCCTGAAATAGAAAACATACATTTACATTTGCCACAACAACTAATCTTGTCCATTTATTTATCCAATTGATTTTAAAATTGCATCATGCATCATTGGAAACAATGGAAACGGAGTAGTTTATTTCGATTTGGGGATCCATGTGATATATCTAAAATCACTTACTTACATTTAAATTTATTAAAAATTCAATTGAGATTTCATTAAAATATACTATGATGAAAATAATAAATCACCTGGTTTGGGTCCGAGTCTGATGCTGTTTCGCCTTCACTGTCCTCATCAAACCCAAAGCCATGATCCGTCAAGAGGTTGCTCTCTTTCAGAAACGCCATACTGTCAGTTCTTGCAAAGATACAAAATTGATCTACATGTATATACGAATCTTTCGCATGGCTCGTGCATTTTATATAGTGAAGAACAGTGGTGATATACCTAATAACACACTGCCATCACTGTCTGCAGTGTGTTATTTTCATATGTCCCATGGCTCTATTGTTCTCTCGATGGAAATATAACAAATATCTTACTGGCCCACTTAATCCATTCGTATGCCACACTGTTTTCAGTGGAAATATTTTGGCTTAAAGTATATACCCCACTGTTGAAATCAATGCATTGAATTTAAAGGCACCTCGAGAACAATAGAGCCTTGGGACATATTCGATACCTAACACTTTCTCGCGGACATGACAAAAATCTCTCGGCTCCGCCTCGCGATTTTTGTCATGTCCACTCGAAAGTGTTAGGTATCCTATATGTAACGGCCATTGTTTGGTCTGGTAAATTTGGTCTATTTGAGTTCTCAAACTAATGTAAAGCAACAATCACGTGTGTCATAATGAAAACAATAAACATGGGATACCGGCAAGTCCTTGTCGTTTGTTGCTAGAACGATGTAAAAACCCCGGTCAAAATTGTCATCAAATATAAACAGACGTGTTTGGTTATGAATCCCTATAGAGAAATGTAGTCGACCGTAACGAAACTGTTGAAATCAAGAACCTTGACCTGATCAGTTTTTAGAAATCACGTGTTTTTCTTGGAAAACAATAAAAATGTCTGATTTTTAACGGGGATATTGGCATTGATTAGTAAATTGAATAGCATAAATTTAAAAGGAATATAGCCTATATAATTGTATTAAGAGGTTTAATCTTCTAACTCTAGCGATTTATCATACACAATATGATTTTTAAAAACTTTGATTTTATTTGAAAACTATGAGTTGAATATTATGTACATGAAAAGCCAATATTCAATGTCGACAAGGATGTCAACTTTGACAATTTTAACATTTGTTTGCATTGTTCTCTAATTTGTTAACAAACGAGTCGAAAATAAACGAGCCCTGCGATATATAAGATAACTAACTCTTTCTCGCCGATATGAAAAATATCTCTCGGCTACGCCTCGCGATATTTTTCATATCGGCTCGAAAGAGTTAGTTATCCTATATTTATATTGATCTATATAGGGCTATATTGTTCGGAACTCGTGCCCAATCACATTTATATATATTACAGCGAAACATTGATTTTAACGAAATTATAGTTTCGCTAGCAAAAAAAAATATTTCACTGATTATGTTAGAAAAAAGTATATTTAAGATACTTTAGCAGCAATAACTTGAAGAGTTAAATAAATTAAGTGTTGCCTATCAAAATTTAATTTTACTCCGAAATCAGCGTATAGAATTCAATGTTTATATCTATGAAAAATTCATTAAAGTTGATATGGTTAATTTTATGGCATAGGTCAAAATGAATTGTCTTAAGGTATAAACACATATGAGGAAACAACGCTTGTTTCATCGTTGTTTCCTCATCGTTTCATCGTTGTTTCCTTTTTGCGTAACTCCAAAAAGTGGTTGCTTCCAAAAGGAAACAAGCGTTGTTTCCTCATATGTGTTTCTACCTTTACTTTCCTTTTTATCCAAGGGACTCCGGATTATAGGTGAAGGCTAGAAATGAAATGTAACTGCTTTGCTAAAGTGCGAATTTACTCCGAGCAATGAGATTGGGATTCATTTAATTTAAACGTCAAGAAACATATATACATGTATCACCATTTATAATTCACTCGCATTTGAACAAAATCGAACTATCCATAGCACAAAGTTCAAGTCAGATAATATCCATCTTGATATGTTTATTTGATCGTAGCTTTGAAAAATGTTGCTTCCTTGTATGAAAAGCAGAGTGTTTGTCATCCATTAACAAGTATGAAATAATCAAACTTATCAATGTCTCCTTTTTCATTAAGAAAGTAGAGACTTTGGGTCATTGCATGTAATAAACTTCATAGTATACTACACTTAAGCCACACTCGTATAGCGCTGTGTATTGGCAATAGTTGCTTTCTGTTTCTATAAATAGAATTCCAATGTTTATCGCGTAGTATGCATCACGTGATTGGAATTCCCGATTCAAAAAAGAGTCATGGTTATAACTTGCAATTTAAAAACAAACTACTAAAAAACTGCATAATAATTTGGATGTGACAATTTACAGCAAAAACTGTTATTTGAATAAGTTTTACTCCCCCGCATTAATAATATGTGTTTTACTTTTGCTAAACCATATATACCAACACTTTTTTCCAAGGATATCTTCGAACATACATGTACATAATTTCTACATTTATATATATATATGAGCGGTCTTAATATAATTTTTTTATATACACAAATACAATAATAAACTTACTTATTCGTCAGGTACCTCCTAAGCTATTCTTCAAAATGTTCTTCAATCTAAAATGTTTTTTTTTTTTCAAAAAATCAGTAGATACGTGTAATTGCCATCATTATGATTCACCGAATTCGATATCCATTTAAGTTATATAAACATTTAGACCATGAATCATACTTTTATACTACGCATATATACAAAAATCTCGTTAAAGTCTCGATAATTCGCGTACCGATTATCACAAGTAAAGACTGTCTGATATAATGAATAAAATAAATGCTTTCGTTTTACAGTTATAGAACAATCATTGTACAATAAGTTGTTCAACATGTATCATACGATGGATATTTCCCGAAGCCAAGTTTGAATACCAATGTAGACCTATGTATCTGTTTGCGATTTCTATTTTTAAGAATATGCAGAGGTTTTTATAACAAGAAAATCTAAGCTATTTTTTTTGTAGTTTTCCCTGCACATTTTAGAGTCTACATTATAATGACATTGAGTTATGGATGTCGTAATAATATCCGACCAACTATCAGACATTCAACCAATAATGAATTGACATATGGTTTACTCATTATCACATAGCAATTAGATAGTTTTGCAAAACTTCCAAATCCAAGCTTTATGATAATCACTGCAACCATAATCCTAATGAAAATATACCAAATAGCATTGTATCCCTTATCGACCGTGGACATTATGTTTTTAATGTCAACCTATGGTTTATTATTTTATACTATTTATTTCATAATGACGAAAGGAAAAGGAATTTACTTGAAAAGCTAGAAACATAAATAAATTAGCCGTCGATACAGAGATGCACCACACAGCGCCCCTTAGTTTCTCTTATATATTATATAATAAATATTTATTGGTGCTTTATTTCTCCCAGTCCGGATCTTATTATATTTCATACAAATGTAAGTTAAATGGAGTCTGGATCCGCGTTTGTGTATTATATCATTTATTTCAAGATTACAAATATATTCATTGCAATCGAAAACAAAAACAAACAAAAATCCATTCAAGATTTATTTTTAGCAAGAACAAAACAATGAATAAGCCTTACACATATTTATGGTATCAACTGTATTTATACAATATTGTTGAATCAATGATAAATTGTAAAATAACTCACGGCAAATAAACTATGCAAAACCGAATTTCGTGAGCCATGTATTTACAACATAAAAACTCGTTTATGCATTTTGGAAAATATATTATAAGATAGCAACTTTAAATATACATGTTCACGTATCAGCCTATCAATATATTGATGCAGATAAACATTTAATGTCATTATATTAACTCATTCATTTTGCTCATACTTGTACATAATCTATATACATGTATGTAATAATTTCAACATAAATATTTTTCTCGATGTTTATATTACTCGAATGATCGTACCTAAATAAAAAATAAAAAGTATTAATCATATCATGTCATTTTTCAAGCATGTAATAACAAGCAGAAATATGGCCGTGTTTCTTGATTATCAGCCAATTCAGCCAGTCAAGCCAAGTCAGCCAATATAGCAAAATATGCGTTTCTTTATTGTCAACCAGTAAAGCCAATTCAGCCAAGTCAGTTAGAATCAGCCAGATGGAAGCTGGCTTTATCGGCTGAATTTTGTCACGTGACGCAACGTTTGATTTTACGGTTTGTTTGTATTTTGTTAAACGTATGTTTTAAAATTAAATATGGCTTTTTGACTGCAATATATATCCAAACAAACAGTTTAACCAATTTTATAATAATTGCTTGCTTCGTATTTTGTTTTTCAAAAAGCTTTGAATTATATTCGGTCCGACCTTGACCTAAACATTAAGCCAATTCAGCCACGATCTGTTTCTTCAATCTCTTTTTTTCCTGGCTGACCTGGCTGAATTGGCTTAACTGGCTTACAATCAAAAACACGACCATTATTCTATGTGCTATTTCACACGGCATTTTCAATAGTTTAGGTGTTTATTATTAAATATAAAAATTATACAAAATTCTATGGGTAAAATCGATTTTTTTTTAGCCAAAAGCAAAATGCCCAGTTCGTATTTACTGCATTGATTAACTTGTATCATCTAATTTTCTGCAATTGTTTTAAAAGATGCTCAGTTACGCAGTTGACTCGCCATCCAAAGCCTCCTTGATTGGAATTCGACATATTGGACACACGCCGTTTTGCTAAAACACAATGAATATAAGTTAAATGTTAAATGTTTAGTTGTAGCTATACACACAAACTGTACCCAACGCCTCTTAGCTATAGGACTTGGTGACATTTTAATTAAGTGTAATAACAGGGTGTGTCGCACTATATATTATGTTGTAACTCGTATAGAATTGAAACTTATTTTCTTAAGCTATGAGCAAATAAATATATATATATCCAACATTAAATAATATTTTGCTTATTTATTACAATCTTTCAATGAAAGAAAAAGACGATGGTGTCTTTTTGATGCCGCGCGGTTCGGCGAATCCGATCCAACTTTTGAAAGTAGATAAGCTCTAAAACATGAATAATACCAAGTGATAATTTCAACGTAAAAAAAAACACTAAATGAACACAATTATGTATATTCAAAATATGTGATTTTGTGTATTTTACCTTGATCCACTTATCGATGCAGGCCTTGTGAAATTTATGAAGACAGGGCAAAGTTCGCAAGCGGTCACCTTTCTGGAATCGTTCGAGGCATATTTTGCATTTGTTCTGATCTTCTATTTCCGTTGTGTTTTCGTTGCGGTCATCTAGAAAGAGATATGATATTAGTTCTTATCTGTCTGTTTGGTTAAAACACATAACTCTTTTTGATACTCAATTTAATCATTGATTTGATCAAAATCAATTTCTAAACAGATACCTGAATAAACAGCAGTTGGCATTCGTGCAATGTCAAGTTCTTCTAACCCTCTCCTTTTTACTTCACCAAGACGATCCGACAGCTCCAACAAAGCCTTAAAATAAATGAAATGATAATTACCCGTCTATCTTGATATCTGTGAAACGCTATTGTCCCTTATCATTATACTGAAATATGTGTTTTGTTCCTAAAGACGAATATATATTATAATGGTACATACAGACTAATACAGCTTTACATGTTACTGGGGTGAGTTTTTGTAGAGTGCAATAAATAGCGTTAAAATCTCATTTCTCAACTAATCATAATACCAAAATGGCACTGAACTCTTATTTCTAAACTATTCATAAAACCAGCATGGCATATATCATTTCTGAACTACTTGAAATTATAAAATGAAATGCTAAGCAAACTCCAATATCTCAGATACCCATATGACTAATCGGCGCTAAACCTTAGCTTGTCAACTATTCGTACGTCATCATTTTCGTCCCCTCTAGAATTCAAAATATCAAATGGCGCTGATCTGTTGTTTTAACACTACTTATAAAACCAAATAATATCAAACCATCATTTCAACACTGCTTAGATAAGAAAAGAAATTGCACAACACGCTCATTCGCAACTACTTTTTCTCTCAATCCTTGTCTCAAAGGCCCTTAAATGTGACTATATTTGATACAAAATAACACATAACTCTTATTTGTCAACTACCCTTACCTCGTAATCATCGTCCTCAACCCCTGCTCCGCGCATGCGTGCTCTGTCGCGATCGGCCATGACATCTGGAAGAGCCAACGGATTTCTCTGAAATAGAGAAGGAACTCCAGATTGTAAAGGGCCTCAAACGGAAACAAAATACATTCACATGTCTGCAACCGGTCAAGGCAATACCTTGTTTTATAAACGCAATACCAGACGTAGTTAGTATATTCATGTTGATTTTCATCCTAAGTTAACTAAATCATTATAATAATATCATAAGAAAATTCGTGAAATAATGTAGCCTATATTTTACCTGAATACGCGCCCATTCTTCAGCTGAAAACCCTCGCTCCACCCGAGACCCTTCGTTCAAAAGCCCTCTGCGATCTATCTCCCTGAAAAGCAATACATTTTCAAGTTGTACAATCAAAAACAGATTAAGCGAGATGCTCTCCTCAATCTTCTTTTATTACAGTGTTGTCATAATAAGCTTTCGGTTTTTTTTTCGATTAAATAAACAAAATTATGTATATTGTCGTCCAAAGAAATATATATACCTTCGCGATGGCATGACAAACAGCATCCGAACCGGCCTCCTCCCTCTAACTCCTCCTCCCCCTCTTCCCGGTACTGCAGCCCCTCTTCGTGCTCCATAGGCACCCGCCCCTGGCCCTCCCTTGCACCATATTGCGGTGCGCCCCCTACACAACCACATCGCATCCGATATCTTAACGATTTTTACAAAAAATAAACCAAACAAACAATACCTTCTTGGTGGTAAAACGAACAGCATTCGAACAGGCCTCCTTCCTCCCGCGCCCGCTCTATGCTGGGGTTGTGGTCGTGCCATAGGACCTCCGCGCCCATATGCACCCGCCCCTGCTGCTCCGCCAACACCGCGTTGTGCGCCCCCTGCACCAACGACGCCGCCGCCGCCGCCACGTGGCGCCACTGCTGCACCACGTGGTTGGTCTCGCGGCGCTACCGGAAGTTGTTGGCGATCACGTGGTGCACCGACGCCGCCATTTTGAAAAGGGTGACCTTGGGGGACCTGTGGGGGTGCTGGCTGTTTGGGTTGTTTTGGATGCACGACGAATTTGACTTTGACCGGACCCCGTGCTCCTCCGTGAGCTCCATGGCGATCTCCTCTGTAATTAGCAAGCAAAGTTATAAATAGCATTTGAATAGAATGTTGAGTATTATGTTGAGTCTATGGTACAATCATGCAATAAGGTTGATCGTGTGGCGAAACCGGAAGCTGTTGTCGATCACGTGGTGCAGCGCCGCCGCCATTTTGAAATGGATGACCTTGAGGGGCTTTTAGGGCGGGAGGTTGTTTTGCCGGTCGGGGCTGTTTAGGACGAGGAGGTGGTGCATAGATTTGATCTTGATCGGGCCCCGTGGTGCTCCTCCATGTGCCCCGTGGCGATCTCCTCCCCTGTTTTAAGCAAACAATAACGAATATTTTGTATCAATGATTGATGATTTTTTTATACGATACAATACTGTTTATTAGTTTCATATCTCCGCAAAAGCAAGAATGATGTTTCAATCCTTTACAATTATATGCTAATGAACTCCTATAATTGCACAATAAAAATATTATCGTTCTGACACTAAATAATGGTACAGGTATATAACGTCATGCTATAAAATACCTTGCATGTCTATCAACGTGTTGTCCCCTGTAATCCGGCTGACGTCCCTCTCTGCCATCACCCTCTTCTCCCTCACCACCGCCCTCAGCCCGTTGCCGTTCCCTCTCTTCCTGTCTCGCCGCCAACCTCTCCACTTTCTTAGCTAAACTATCAATGCAATCCTGGCAATTGCCACATCCAGCTGGACTCAGAATCTGTACCCCGCCGTAACCATCGGGGACCATTACTGACGGCTTTTCGGCGTGTGTACGGTGTTGGAGAATTCGCATGCATTTGTCTTGGTCTTCTTGGAGTTGCCTGGCGTAATCTTCATCGGCCTTGATCTATTGGAGTAATGTATTTGAATAAAGATCATGGAGTTTATGTTGTGATTTGTAGAAGTACATTAAGTGTGCCGATTTGAAATGTTCTGCTATAAATATCGAAAAAAAAGAAGAAAACTTTGATTGGTAACGTTTTACTTGTATGTAGAGAAACTTCCTGACCCCCGCCATTCCCCTCCATTATACCTATACCCCATAACTTGAAATATCATACAGTATCATCATATAATATACATACATGTAACTTGAAATTTCATACAGTCTCATCATATAATATACATAACTTGAAATTTCATACAGTCTCATCATATTATATACATATACCCAATATCAGAACATTTTCTGGATCTGCATAGGTTTTCCCTTCATGATTTATGCTAACCTGTGATTGGTTATCGCTATTTCCTGGCGAGGTGTCGTCTTTACTGGCGGATGTAGATTCTGTGACATGGCTACGCGTACTCTCAGTCTGAACAGTGTGTAAAAAATGTAACAATAACAATTACAATTAAAATTACATAACAATAAAAATTGCATGTGTACGACGTTTAATCGTTATTCATAAGATACTAAATTATTTTCTTCTTTTATTCAATGTCTGTAATGAGAAGAACAGCTTTCCGACTCCTTTCCAAAATCCAGTATTGTACAACTCAAAGTCAAACTCAGATTTTTAGTTGTGTCAAACCGTTGCTGCTTAAAATCATAGCGAATAATAATTGAAACTTTTTGAATAATATCATTTTTATGTTACTAACTTTCATCTCTATGGCAACATTTGAAATAGACGCCAGTAGACTCCTTTCAAACTCCTTAGTAACACTTGAATTATTGAAGTTTTGCGCATCAAAATCTTCCGTCTTTCCAGCAGCTGGTTTTGTTGATTTTGAGCTTGCTTTTGTGTTTGATAGGTTGCTTAGATCCATCCCTTGTGTGGACTGCATAATACAATATGATTAGAAATTAATTAGGAGACTCTAGTTTTAATACACTATAAATTAGATAAAGGTAAGGATTTGAACGTGCCGATGCTTTCACCCTCAACTCAATTTAAAGTTTGCAGATTCTATTCCATTCTACATCTAGAAAATCTGCTAAACTCCATTAATGGTTAAAGTTATTTTGTTATAAACAAGGAAACCAATGAGCATTATCCGCTCATACTAGAACTTATGTTCCATGGTTTAATCGTTACAGTCTCGCTTCCAATATATCCTTCTATTTTCCCCGACCCCTTAGATTCTAAATAATCTTTTCACCCAACCTGCTTGACTTGTTTCATGATGTCGTCGAGCGTCGCTTGATTCGAGCATGTTGTGCTCGTCATGTGAGATGCTGCGAATTCCGCATCTGCTTCGCCCTGAATGCATGAAAATTTTTTTTGCATGAAATTTTAATCTCTGTGTTTATGTAGTCTATGGATGTTTTGTTTTATGAAAATAAATAAAATAAACCGTTCAATCAAATCAACGTGTTTTTTCGACGTCCATAGTACGTCTTATTCGGACGTGACGTCGAGAGGACGACCTAATTTGGGCCCATACGTAAGTTTTCCGGACGTCCTTTTACGTCCCGGCGTCCGTAGAACGTCATTCGTACGTCCGATTCTGACGCGACGTCGACGCAACGACTTTTCTACGTCCGCGACGAATTAGGACGTCCGGAAAACGTACGGGCCCAAATTAGGTCGTCCTCTCGACGTCCGTGGACGTCTTGCCGAGTGGGTTATGAGTACTAGCATCTCGTTAATGCGAACGAGTTAATATGCATGTATGGTGCATATTGTTTTTGTCTAAACTCATTCAGACTTTGGTTGAGCTGTAGATAGGGTTAGATTAACGAATTCATTAACTTTCATAAATTCTCTCATTGGCCTCCCGTTATTCCACAATTTAGTTTGCAAACCAATTCGAGTAGTTTGAAGGATCCAAATCTTTGCGCGAAGGGTAATTAAATTCGAAATTAATGTTGGTATCAGTTTACGTTTTACTAGATTTGGCTGCTACCAGAGCATGATCTGTTAACCTGAACCTCCCGGGCAATGCCATGTTGTATCGTTTTTCTTTCATTTGATGTGGTTTACAGTTATTAATAGAGCTTGATTTGTCTTACCTGCACCTCCCGGGCGATCGCTTCATCATCCCGGGTGGCCTCTTCTTCATCTGTGTCATAACCCTGATTCTTTAGAATGTGAGTCTCTTTGAGAAAACTCATCCTTTTAAGTCTGGAAAATAAGTACATGAATTTCACACACAAAAAAATCGGAAATTAACACATTTGCTCAGCAAGCTAAATGAAATTGAAACGTGCATGTATGGTCGATCTTTTCATTTGCTACGTAAAGGGTGATAAATTTAAAGTGAAACTGCATTTATAAAAAAAAAATCATTTCGGTATTCAATACATGAATTGATTATTTTAGTTGATCGTCTTTTAAAACAAGCAATTTAGGTTACATTCAGCAATATCGATACAGTTATATACATGTATGTTAAGCCCGAGGATTACAAACGTTACCCGCTCTTTCCTATGAGAAACAGTTTAACACAAACTGTAATTAAATCAAATGATAAAATTACCTTTAAAGTGTTTCCAGATAATTCCTTAATCCAATACATTTATTTACGATTGTTAAGTATTGATTTATGATTTGAATAAATGCTTCGCAATCATAAACATAGTTGAGGTAAATCAGCAAATGTACTTTAGCAACTTTCGCTTTACAAAAATAGATCGAATCGTTAGCTAACGTTGAACAGGCTATAGGCAGTAAAAAGTAGGTTTGTGTGATCAATGCGATGTTACTTCCTTTAACAAGTAATAATTTTATTGACAATCATATACATTGCTGTATATGTGTTTTGAATGTATGTAAAGCTGTATCAATACAGTGTTTTGTATACATGTTTTATCTGATAATATGCAAATTTTAATATCTGTGCGCAGATACAATAACGAGGGTGTTCCAATTATTTTTTATTTTAATAGTTAAATTAAAGGATTTTTTTTTGAAAAAAGTGACTTAACGATTTCAGGAAAAAGTTATTTTCAGTTTTTTTTTCTTCTTGATTGTGACTCATGGCCACACTAGATCCTTTTTTGTTGCTGTTTTATCGGCAAATTATTTTTTCTCATATGTTTTATCAGTTTTCCTCAAAGGTGGCTTGTTTTAAATGTTTTTTTTTGATCGATTATTTTCATTATAAGAATCAGTGATATTTCTATCAGATACCATTAAAATCTTCCATGTTCATATACATGTTTGGCCATTACCAATATAGTTTTTCGGGCTTTTTATCAAGCACCATGTAAATGTAATTGTGTAAGGGAAAAAAAAACAATAAACACACATATTTGGTAAAGAAGACTTCTGTGAGTTGTACGACATACCTACCTACCCAGGTCAATGTTGCAAACATCGACCTGTCGGGATCCGTCACTGGTCCCTGCTCAACATTAGGGATGCTGTCTCGCAATCTTTGAGCCCGGTGTCGTCTCGCAGGTGCTGCACTAAAGTACACGCCGGTGTTACGTTCAAAAAAGCCCGCCGTGCCCAAAAGCCCGTGGGGCTTTCTAGCACACATCTTTTCACGTCCAGAAAAAAGCCTGCTTTGTGCACAAAAGCCTGCATCGCCTTATCTGGATATATTATGCAAATATTTGAGCATTGTCATATGGAGACTAAGTGTTGTGGATCATTGAAAACAAAATAAAAATAACTGAAAATGATTATTGATATAACAGTCACACTTTTATTCAAATATATTAATGTCTTAACAGTAATATCTTAACGGAATATTTTAAAATCATTAAGTAACCAATACTCATAATGACATTATTATTTTTACAAAATAAATCTTCAGGTGCCTTAATTTTTCAATGAGCTATAAGCTAAACACACATTTAATGATCAGCAATAAATAGTCATTAATCAAGTGAGACGTTAAGCAAAATTATATGACTGATCCTCGTGTGTCTTATGCCAATGCCTGGATACGGGAGTAAATCTACTTATATTCAAAACTCTGTTTACTCTTCACACTTGGAAAAAATGTCTGCATTGTTGTGCCATGCCCAAAACATTAAATCAATTCAGAATTACACAATAGGCCTACTAGATACAAACTGTTACTGAGTTGTAATAAAACTTGCAATTTTAGATATGACAAACGCTTGATATTTGTTCAGAATGATATCCGATTATCATTATTTCGTTGAAAATTATTAGTAACTTGTTTTCTTCGCCTTTTGATAAGATATCATATATAAATACTTTCATAAACAGATAAGAAGACTATGGCTTTTTGCACAAGGTGAAATGTTTTTCTCGTCGTGCAAGAAAGCCTGAGTCGTCTCGTGATTAGTGATAAGACAAATAGCCTGCCCTCGAGAATTGGCTCACGTTCATAAAGATCATATAGCGATACGGGGGCTTTTGTGCCCGGCGACTTTTTTTGCACGTAACACCGGTGTTCCTCGACCTCGCTTGCCGTGATTAGGGATCCACAACAATAGATTGGATGCAGCTTCTTCTGGGTACCTATAGCAATGACCAGATAACTTGAGTCTCTTTAGTTTAAATGTATCTGTGGCTTTTGGTACTTCAGCATATAGTTCTTTGTTGCTCACATGGTCTTTCCAAATGAACCCCAGTGCTGATCTTAGTAGTCTGGTGAAACAGCCATCGATTTTCTTCACCAGTGTCTTTCCATGATGCACTTCCATATAGGAAAACTAACTCTACCGTTTAGCAAAACAGTCACGTCTTGGTCTTTCTAGACAGAATGGATCTCCAAATTCTGCTAATCGTGTTACGTGCTGCCCATGCTAGGCCTATTCTCTTTGCTATATGGGCTCTTGAGCTGCTCACTAGGGATCCCAAAGAAGTGAAATCATCTACTTCTTCTAGTATGGAACCGTCGCTGGTTTTTAATGTTTAACATCTAAAGGGCCGGAATGGGAGGATAATTTATGGGGTGCCAAAGAATGTTCGATATAACATGTTTGAGCGAGCAGCAGACCTAGATGATTATTTGATTATTTATGCTTATTAATGTTTTTTTTCATTAAAGCAGGGGTACCCGGCAATTTATTCTGTGAAATATCTATTCTTTCCATATCTCTATCTTGCTGGCATAGATACAGAATAGATACAATTTTGAATTTAAAATATTTCGTATTTTCCTAGCATTTTATAAGAATAAAACCTAGGTTTAAAATGTTTCTTATAACCCATAAAGTTGTTGGTTTATAATAAAATGGAGTTTAAACATAGAACAATTACCGTGATGCACTTGTACATAAGAGTTACATAACAAAGTCCAGAAAGATACTTTTTCACACTATGCGCAAAATCAGCACAGATTTTGATCTGTAGATCAATGTTTTATTCTGCTTGCAAATTTGCGCAAAGCTGCTGACACGTTATTTTTTGTGTTCCTTGCTGGCAATTAAGAATAAAACTATTCGATAAATACAAATGATTGTCAGGTTGAAAGAAGTTTAGAATTCATTTCAGGCCAAATCCAGTAAAATAAAACACTATTTCCAAAATGGCTCGTTAGGTACTCCTGTTAAAGTATCGCTTTTTATCAAGATTACAAACTAATGGTATAAACGGATATATCACATATTTTGGGTTCAATTAGAATCATCCAATTCTCTAGATCTTTTCGATTGATATATAATTGTTAAACGCATATTGGATTTTTCTTCTAGTCTTGAGGTTTTCCTTTACATTCGTTTCATGGTTTCTGAGAATGTGTTCGTTTAGCTTGATTTTCGCTGTCTTGAAAATATACCTAAACTGTGTGCTAACAGTTTAAGGCCCTGCTTACAGAAAATCGCTAGCAGCGATTTAAGTGATTACATTCACTACTAATCTAGAAATTCAAATATTTTCCCATTCATTTTACATTGTCTTGTTTGATACTCATCGCTCCTTGCGACAATAATCGCTACTTGCGACAGTAATCACGCCAAGCAACGAGTCAAACAAGCGATGATTCCCTCACAGAAAATTAGCATTTATATAAATTGGTTATGTAAATCGCTCCTATGTAATCACAATTTTTGAAATCGCAAGGAGCGACGGTGTTTTTCTTTGAAACATTTCAAAGTATTACAATGAAGAAATCCATCGTATGATACATGTTGAACAACTTGTAACACAATGAAATGAATGTATGTTCTGTAAATGTAAATTAAAAACATTTTTTTTTTCATAATATAAGATACTCTTTTCCACAGATGACCGGTAAACGATTTATCGAGACATCAAAAGATTTTGGTATTCATGCGTAGTAAGGAAATATCAACCTTTCTCGTACAAAATGCGACTGGAAATCGCATTTACCTACTGAACTATATAGGAAAATGGAATATTCGATATAAGTACATTTTAGATGCACAATCAAGGAGACAATATAAGAATAAAGTAAGAATTTAAGAAAACTATATAAAAAAATATTTTGTGGATATAAATACCAATTATTCAATTGTAACATTATAGGGCCAATATGTATATGGGACTGATTCTTGAAAATAGAGTTAACTTAAAAAAGGCTTGGTTTATATATAAATTAATTATTTTGGAATGCAATAATCAAGCTTACGTTCTTAGAGCCCGTGAGTCAAACCGTATCTAAAAAACCTTCTTTTTGTTGTTGTATATTTTAGAAAATGCGTTAACATAGGTTTTTATTACTATTATCATAAGGTTATAACCATCAGGCTATATAAAAAACCGGAAATCCCAACCACGTGACGTATACTGAGCGATTTACATTGGAGTTATATTCATAGAAAGAGAAAGCAAATATTGTCAATGCACAACTTTATACAACTGTGGCTAAAGTGTTGTTACTTATTGTTTTACATATGGTGATCAAGGGTCTATATTTTTATGAAACAGAAAATTGATAACTTTGATGATTTCATACTTCTGAATGGATGACAAGCACTCTGCCACCTTCCATATAAGGAGACACATTTTTTTAAAGCTACAATCAAATACACTCATCTAAATTGGATAGTATCTGACCTAAAGGAAGATTAAAAATATAATGTCAACTTTCGACCCTTATAATACTTAAACGGGAAATGCATTGCAAAATGTTTTCGCTATTGCAAATTTCTATGGAAAATAGCGGTTGATTATCATGTTATATAATTCCCAGGAATCTTAAGTAAAAATATATTAAATTAAAACGTATTTTGATACTGTTTTTCTCAATTTCATTACGAAATAATTGAGTCCATGCGAAGAGGGATTGAATTCTATTGGTTAGGGCTTATTACAGACAATAGCTGGTGTCTTTGTTGACTCGCACCTTAACGGACGGGTGATCCAAATAAGGACAACACCTTGACCCTAAAGTGTTTACATGTGAAGAATGTGAAATCTATTGGAATTCAGTCAACACAAGTGTGTGTTTCATTTGGTTTGAGGGGGGGGGGGCACTTATGATTCACATAAATATACAATTTACTGTAATTCTTATAAGCCCTTTCATCCTGACATGGAAGTTTGTATGGTTTCATATCGATAGCGATGGATGTTCCTAAAAGGTCGTATAGACCAAGCTATGGGTGTCTAGTTTTTCTATACTGAGTAGTTTAAATCTTTTAATGTTAATGTGATTTATAGTGCTATCTATCATATGATATTTTGCGACACTGTTCCTTTTTCCAGAATTGAAGGTTCACTAAAATTACTGTTTGAGAAGTTTTATATCCACAAGATTGCACCCTTATATTCGATAGCCTTTGTTCGAAAAGGTATGTTGAGGATTTCGAAGAAAATAAATTAATATTTATATCAATGTTTCCCATTCTAAATATATAGTGGTAATAATAATAAAAAAGTTTTGGATAGTAAATTGGATAGAAGAAAAATATAAACGTGTCAAGCCCGAAATATAAGTATCAAATATGGAAAAGATAGTTGAGAAAAGATAGTTGAGATAATACCAATGATTTGAATTAATTTTCGAAAGATTATGATTATTTCGCTTATATACGTATGCCCCCTTTTGCGGTATAAAACAAGCCAAATTTGTTGCCAATTCAGTCAACTTAATATAGAACATGACCCTAAGGTTTGGGACAAGCTCATAGATTGTGATAAAAAAGGGTCAAACTAATTTTCAAATAAGAGCAGCACATCAACTCTGTTGAGAATTTCGAAAACTATATTTAAGTCATAAACCAAAGCAATGTATACAAACAATTGAAACTAGCAGAAGTGAGAAAGTGAGATATTACTTTAAATTTGTGTGCTTTGTTTTATTAATTATGAAATCTTTTCTTAAATATACATTGTATATTCGAATGTGTTAAACCGTCTTTCATACGTTGATTTCTATGAGGGTGAACTTTTCTTATCAAAACCATTTTAATTTCATATGGCGTCTGTCAAGATATGTGTTTTCTCGAATCTTCTATATTTTCTACGTGCATAAAATAACGTTCATTGTTGTTTATTTGTACTAAGTGGACCGTGTACGTGATTATTACTGATATGTTTACATGTACTAAGTAGACCGTGTACGTGCTATGTAGCATGTTCTTTGTTATGGAATCTTCTAGAATGTGTGTGAAATGGTATAAATAGGAGTCGAGATTCTGTGCTCGTCAGATGCGGATTGATGATAATAAGAAGTAAACAGATAATATTGGAAATAATAAAGCAAGTTGAATAGAGCGGCGTTTTATTCGGACTCCAAACAAGACGTTGTACCACGAGGGCAGATCCACACTACAAGGGGCAGTATTGGGCAGTACTTCTCATCTGTTTCTTGACATTTGGGGGCTCGTCCGGGATAGCTCTCTGGTGGTTTCGAAGAACGAATATCGCAAGACGCAAGAGAAGACTATTCATCGCTGCTGGGTGTTATTTCTGGTAGAGGGTGCAACAACCGTGTCATCATGAGTGCTCCCTACGAGAGATGGCTGTCGCTAGGCAAAGAACTGGGGTACACCGGCGAGAAACTGGAGACATTCATCGCCAAGAAAGAACAAGAATTCCTCGACCGAGAAGAGAGGGTGCGCAAACGAGAAGACGAGAGGGAGGCTCGTGAGGCAGAAATCGAGGCAAAACGGCAGGAACAAGAAGCCAAGCGTCGGGAACGTGAGACACACCTCGAACTTCAACGCAGAAAAGAAGAACATGCCCTGGAGCTTGAGCGTCTGCAGATGGAGGCTCAGATTCGTGCAAATGACGACAAGCGTCACGCCGAACAGCAAGAACGTGAACTTTCGCTTCGTCAGAAAGAACTGGAACTGGCCCAGCTACGGTCGGAAGTGGGTGCTCCTCTCGACGTCTCCATGCGACAAGATTCCCTGC
>LQRL01125347.1:0-11017 GCA_001703475.1 Hydroides elegans
GAACGCGGTTTTCACAGATTGACTACAACAACTACATGTACCGGTATACACTTACTTACTAACAAAGTGAACCTTACAACGTCGTCTTCACAATGTCGTTTTAACAGAGGTGTCATCACATCGTAGCCCTTAGAACGTCACAACATACACGCAAGCTTTCTCGATTCAATCCCGATAGTTACTCTAAGCTAACACCCCGTTATTTTATATACTTAAGTCGATCAAACTAAACTATGAGGTTGCACATCAGTGATAAATAGTCTTTCACTGCGTAAAATTTCAGAACTATGGTATATGGTGCCGCACAAACAGTCCTGTGAATATTTCCCAAAATATGCCAAAAAATGTTAAACCCCCAGTGATTGTTAACGTTTTTTATCGATAAACCTAAAACTTCGATGTGCAAATCAGAAATATGTGTTCTTTTCCTGTGTACATTTCCAGACCTCTCGGAGAGACTTCATACATGAGTGTCATGGACAAATTCTATAAATGAATCTCAAAATATATCGAATCTCTCCAAGAAGAAACCGCCCTGGTTTCAAGGAATACAGGACAATCCCCCTCCCCCACATGACAGCTCCCCCTAGGGCGAACCCCCTCCCCTATCATTTCTTTTTTGTATTTTAAATATGCTTTTTTTCTGTTTGTAAACCAGTTAGCGAGCTAATTTCCTATATGAAACGTTGATCCCGATTGCTTGCTGCACATAATGAGTTGGTGACAATTTTATATGGTCAAGTGGAGCATCATGTATAGAGCGTGTGTTTTAAACTGACCCAATTGCCGGGGTAAACCGTCAAGAGGAAGAGAAAAAGCCTTTTGAATTCTCTCATTCAATCAAGCAACCTCAAACCACACCGATTTGCATCCGTATAGTTATATATAAACCAGGTAAAAAAAAGTTGTGTCCAAGTAAAATAAATGCGGAAAAATAGGCCAAACAGATATGGAAGTCTTATAAAATTTACATCTCTAGAAAGGAAATTCTATTAGCAATTCAATGAAAGCATTTTCAATAAAATCCTTTTAGGATAAATAACATTTCTAGACCAATTTCCAACAGCACCCTCGTTTTAAAAAAATAAAGCAGTCTTAGCCATTTTTACGCGATCATGGTATATTAAAGCTCAAATATGATTATGAGAGCGCCGAAGGCGCGAGCAAAAAAAATGCAAAAAAATAGAAGTATCAAATCACCGATTTTGGAAAAAAAAGTATAAAAAAGTATGAGAGCAAAAAAAAAGTATAAAAAAAAGTATAAAAGTATCAAAAAAGTATAATTTGGCCGATTTTCAAAAAAAAGTATGATACTTTTAAAAAAGTATCATGTGGCAACACTGCAATTGACAACTTAGGGTCTTCAGGCTGTTTCGCTGCAAAAAGGCAACCAAAAGCAGAATTGTAAATCAAGTTAACGCTTCGATCGCATGCCTTTTTGATGGCAAAGATAGAGGAGTGAGGGGTTGCCCATTGCTACTGTTATTAAACCATATAAAATTTCTTAACAAACCACTTATATCTGAAATAACCTTTTTGTTCTTTGGTCTATTTAAAATCTAAAAACGCTGTATTTTTTGGCAATTTTTGCCATCCCTGTCAATGCCTTTTTAAAAATTCTTTTAAATTTTTATCAACAGCAAATAAACAAAATGCATGTTATTCAGGCGATATCTCTTATGCATAGAAATGATGTCGTTCAATAGCTCTGCATACCTGGTCAAACAGCATAATGCATGCCTTATATGGGATGCTCGCAAAACAGTCCATGTTTATTGGCCTGATTTGGATATGTTTCGGAAATGACCGCCTATATATGCCTTTATTTGTTTATTGTTTGTGTTTTGAAATTCGCTAGACATAATTCTATCTTTTTCATTCGCTGACAAATAACCTCGATGGTCCTATAACTAAAGTTTTGCCTTGTTTGTCATTCTATTGGTTCTCATTCTTGCTTTTCAAAATATCAACAACCTCCCTCTCGATGTATCTTATATTATCAACTTACATTAAAGTGACAAATATATTGAATAGATTACAGTTATTTATGAAGTCGTAATATGACCGGTGGCATTTCGGAAAAACATATTTAGGTTTATATAGGATGAAATTTGTTAAGTTAAGGAATAGTTTTCGTTTGTTGGCGCGTTTGATACGGCATCCAAAGTACAATAATCGATTCCATGTGTGTTTGTCCAAAATATATTGTTACTGCTTGCGGCATAACGATTCACATAAATTGATTGGATGAAAAAAAAAGAAATGGAAAAATAAATTTAAAAATTATTCGCATATAGCTCTTCCCAAATTCATAACGAAGCAAACACTTTGAACGAATACAAGTAACAGCTCAAACATTTTGAAATCCTTAATGAAAATATCAAAATCTGATCTATACGAAGCTGCTAAAATAGCATAAAATAAGCCAAAGATTAATCCTTATTTACATGGATCTGCAAGTTGATATTTATCAACTTCAAGTGTCAATGCCAATATTTGGATTTTATAAAATTTGCCGCCTTCAAAAAACCAAATAATTTTCATGCAGCACATAGAGACAAAGCTTTTGCACGAGTAGAGAATAAATGTGTGTTTTTACCTTCATCTAGAAAAGTATTTTTTTTCGGCCCAAATGTATTCCATTTTTGTCCCCAATCCGCTTCTATTTGTCCCTTCTCCTGTCCAATATCTATCTTTTCCCATCCCTCCTTCTGTTTATCCCCCTCCATTGAAGCCGATTTATTCATCCTTCTACTTTCTGTTTCGATCTGTCTATCCGCTAATACACTCTGTCTATCCACTGAGGCATTCACTTTATCCGTTGAATCTTTCCGTCTTTCCTTAACGGCGATCAATCTATCCGACTCCCTATATTGAGAAACGTAATCCTTTCGTTTTTTATGACCTTGGCAATTATTTACATGAATATCATTCGGTTTGCTCCAATGATCATTTAATGCGATTCCTTCACTTAAAGCAGAATCCGCCTGTGTTTGTGAAATCGTTAAGGGTCTGTTTTCACTACTTTCTACAAAATCAGGGGAGAAAGTCTGAGATTCTTTGACATCATCATATTTTGCGCTACAAAAAGTATGGCTCAAAGGAGGAGAGCTCCAGCTTTTGTTCAATGCCTGATGCTGTCCCGTTATCGTTACATCACTTCTCGGATTCCCAGCACACTCCGAGAAAGAACTGTTAGTTGCAGCGTTGAGGTGAAGAACTGTATTACGACTAGATATCAAAGTATTGCAATTTTTATTTTCTGCGATAATATTATTTTTCTTCACATCGGAGATGATTGTGTCTCCATTGTTTATCCTTTGATCATCATGTGACCGACCGCCGTAATCGATGCGTTCATCCGAAGCGAAGCGAATTTTCCGCGGTGTCCGTCCACTACGAATCAATATTTCTCGTCGCAATCGCAAGTTAGTGTTACGTTGAATATATGGATATCCCTTAAAATCATGCAGCGATCTGATATCACGGTACCTATATCCAGCAAACTGGGGGTTGCTATTTCTTAATCCTTCGTATTCGCGTTTTCGAAATCCACAAAATAAGGGAACGTCCCGTGCATACAGAGGGTCACATCGGGATGGTGATGATGGAACACTGTTTTTATTGTCAATTGTGACGTCACTTGCGTCACTAATTGCTGCGTGACAATCAACGCTATCTTCGATTACCTCACAATCAACTTTATTTCTTGTAATGTCACCATCAACATTACTCTTTAAGACGTTATAGTCAGTGTTACTTTTATCACTTCTTATATCATCTAAATATTGAAAGGGGTATCCTTTATCGTCACAAAAGTCAGAGCGGTGCTTTACATCGGTTTTCCCCTTTCGAGTATTTTCTTCCTTCTTTTGAGCAACAACATTACATTGATTATAACAGCCGCCCAGTATGTTGAACTGCTCCTCTCCCTTATGTGAGCTATAAAGACGGTCGTCCTCTATATCAAGTGTGTCATCAGCTGTGTTTTGATAATTCCTCTCTACTGCAGTATGAGTGACGCTATTGCATCTACTGTCATCATAAACGACTGTTTGCCTTTCATGAGGGACTGATTTTTTGTCATAAGCACTAAATGAAGTCGCTGCGTTATGGGACGTTGCGCAATTAGCAGAAGTTCCACTTACGCAATTAGCGTGACGATCACCACAACTTATGACGTCATCAATTGTTCCGTGAAAACTGGTACCCAGTCCATTCCCTATAGCTCCTTGATCCTCGTTTCTCAGTATTTGACTACTATAGTCATCACAATTTTCATATGAATCCCAATATTGTCGCAACGATCTAGTTGAGTCAGCTAAGCCCCCGCTATGTGCGTCGTTGTAACTCAATTCTCGTTGATCTCTATGTTTTAGACCACCAGCGCCGCCGAGGTGGTATTGACTGTTTCTTTCTAGGGGTTGCTTCTGTAAAGGGGTTATAGGCAACCCCTCTGCAGTAGCGAGAATGCAACCCTCTCCCTCCCTCATCCCACAGGAATCATGTGCATCATTTTGATCAGCTTCACCACTACTGTGGAAGCGACGGTCAATAGAATGTAGCGATATTGGGGCTGAGGGGTAAAAAGCATAGGCGGAGGGGTTTTTGGTGAATTGAGTTGGGATATGTCTTCCAGGAAGATCAGACAATGGCTGTGTTGCTCTTTTTGTCTCCGATAAGTCTGTTGTTGGTTTGAATGTGCTTCTCTCATATAAAGTTGGTGTTTCGAATAATCGATTTCTTTCATCGTAAAAATTTGATGTTTCGAATGACCTTCCGTATGAACTTTGTGTTTCGAATAAATTTCTTCCGTCGTAAAATTCGTTCGTTTCGAACGATTTTTCGTATGAGACGGAAGTTTCGAATGGCGGATCGGATGACGGCAGCACATTATATAAATATGCGGCACCGTCGGAAAGACTTCGAGTTACGACTGTCTTCTCATAAAATTGTTCATCTGTAGTTGCAAGGAAACTGCTCGTAAGACTTTCATTTACGGATGATTTACAAGCAGACGATTGATTGGAAACGCCAAAATTATTGACCGAATCCCCGTCTATTTGTAACTGGTAATCATCTGTTGATTCCTTGACTACAGATCGGACAGCAGGAAAGGAAAGACATTTTAAATGTTATAAGATGCAGTCATTATTATTAAATCATTATATATGTCTTTTGGATGTTACAGGATTGCATGCTAACTTAGAACTAGTTACTCATTCAATAGGATTCTAAACACATCAACAATATACAACGTAAAATCTTGTCTACATTATATTCTTCGAATCATCTTAAATGAGTGCATATTAGTGAACTAAACATATTCTGTTTCAGAAATTGAAGGGTGCATAGGACAAGGTGCTGGTAACAATCATAATATAACAACACAAAATGACACAACCAAAGACATACCCCATTCTGGTGGGGCTAAACATCCCCCGTCAACAGTTGAATCCCGAAAACGACCGTCTTTTGCATCCTTTTTCTTCTTTTTCGATTCACCCACGTCCCGAAGAAAATCAAAATCTACCTCGTCATCAGAACTAAAGTCCGTTTCACTCGTGTAAATCAGTTTCAAATATCCGGGATAATTCAGGGTGCCATTGGTGACAAGATGCTCGCGACGTTTATGGTCCGGTGTTGAATTGTTTTCGTTTTGGCGAGTAACATTTTGTTCAAGGGGTGATTTTTCATCGCGTAGATGGATAACTTCGTTTTGGGATGAATGGTTCATTTCTTACGCGAGGTCAAATACTACCTTCCGTTTCGCTCGTGTAAATCAGTTTCAAATATCCCGGATTATTCAGGGTTCCATTGGTTACCAAGTGTTCGCGCCGTTTATGATCTGGAGTCCAAGTGTATTCAGCTTGGTGTTTATCATTGTGATCTAGGGTTGATGTTTCATCATTTTGATTGATGTCTTCGTTTCGGGATGAATGGATCGTTTCCATTTCGAGTGTTAGACGTCATATTAAGTGTAGATGCGCAATATGGTTTTACGTTTGATCGATTCATTAATTAAATCATCATTTTCTTATTCATTTCACGTTAATGTCTATCATCCTTTATTACTCTAGATTATGTTGAGATTAAATCTTTTAAATCCCTGAATTATTGTTTGTCATACTTCTTCAATCCATGGAGTTTTCGTATAGTATTCGATTGGAACTCCGACTCACAAAGTGTATTCACAGTTTGTTTATCAATCATATCAATTTACTTTATGCGTATCCTTTTTTCTTTCTATATCATCTTTCAGAAACATGCACAGCTATCCGAAGTTATGACTCACCAGCATGCAAAATGCCATTCATGTACTTCCCAGTGTACCGTATGTACGGCAATATTGCCCTATCCTTATTACTTCCGCTCAAACAAGCGACATCGATGAGGGGGAAAAGTACAGCGAAAAAAATAAACCCGACCTCCAGGCTACATGTACACTCTCAGCTCCCTTTTAAATACAGCTATTGCATTTTTCCTGACTGTCCTTTTATCAATAATTTGCATATTTCATCTCGTTAAAATATTGGGCTATATCCTGTATCAGTCCCCCTATGGTTAATTTCCCATGTACGAAACAACGAGTATCATAGTGATTTAAGCCGTCTAAACGTCCATTACAGGATATAGCCAAATATTGCTACGGTATATGTTTTTTTCTGATTCCGAAATAAAATCCATGTCTATGTAAGGGGTGCAGCATTTTTACAAAAGTCACATACAAGCCCATATAGTCTACGGGTTTATAAGACAATCGATATCAACCTCGATTTATCCCTGATTATTCCTCCCCCTACAGAACCTTCGTTCATCTAATGGCTCTTACTTATTGGGACTGCCGCACAGACTTGATGAATAAATGATGTGTGTATGACTTTTATGTAATATTGTTTACTGCTTTTAGTTGCTGTCCCTTTAGGGAATCAGCTTTACTCCCGACAGGTCATCACAATTCCATCTATCCTTGATATTAAAGTTTTTTTCACACAAAAAAATATATGTACATGATATTTCTATGTCTGTTCAAAGAGATCGTCATTAGTCATGAAAATATGGCAGACTTTTAAAACATGGTTCAATTGGTCAAGTTTCGCCTACTAACCGATTCAACTTGGACATACTGAAGTCTTTAATTTCCCTCGCCCTGCGTATTTCACATATAATATGGTTTTATGCACATTTATGCATGAAATATACATGTAGAACATCTAAGGTAAAGTAACACATCCTCGGACTTTGGCCGGTGGAGGGGGCATATTAGCATGAAATAGTTATCCGCTCGCGAGGTAATTCGGTTTTAGCTGAGGAATCCTTAGTTTCCTTACTTCCCAATATGAAAATCGAGCAAAAGACATCTCATCATTTCTTTGAAGCCGATAGTCACCTAGTACTTGTATAACTACAAAATAACTGCACACCCAAATGTCGCATTACTCAGACAATTAGATGCCAGTCTTCGGAAAAAACTTCATTGAGTTGTCTCATTGGACATTATCAGAAGTCCTGGAAATAATTTTGCTTCGGAAAAGCCGATTATTTGATAGTACACCAAATATGATATAAGTAACGAAGATGTATCAAATCAAAACTAGAGGCTAAAGGCCTTCGATCCCCCGTGAACTTTCAAAAATCATTTGATTTAGCATGTTCAGCACTGGAAAAAACATAGGCATCAGAGATGCATAGCTCCAAGCCTATGAAATATAAATTATTTATCAATAAAATATGTCGATTAAGAAGGTGATATTTTTGTTTCTTACTCACAACGTCCACCTCACAACGTCTTTTTCAGAAAGTCTGTCTCATAACTTCTTTCTCACAACGTTTTTCTGTCAACGTCTTTCTCACAACGACTTTCTTACCATGTCTTCCCCACAACGTCTTTCTCCCCACGTCTTTCCTACAAGGCCTTTCTCACAACGTCTTTCTCACAACGACTTTCTCACAACGACGCTCTTACCATGTCTTCCCCACAACGTCTTTCTCACAACGTCTTCTTCAAAACGTCTTTCTTACAACGTCTTTTTCACATCGTCTTTCTCACAACGTCTTTCCAACAAGGTATTTCTCACAACGTCTTTCCTACAACGTCTTTCTCACAACGTCTTTCTCACAACGTATATCTCACACCATCTTTCTTACAACTTCTTTCTCACAATGTCTTTCTCACGTCTTTCCCACAATGTGTTTTTCACAATGCCTTTCATGCAACGTCTCTCTCACAACGTCTTTCTCAAAACGTTCTTTCTCATAACGTCGTTCTCATTACGTCTTTTTCACAACGTATTTCTCACAACGTATTTTTGCAACATCTTTCTCACAACGTCTTTCTACACGAATTTCTCACAGCTTTTATCTCACGACGCCTTTCTCTCAACGTCTTTCTCACAACATTATCATCACGCTGTTCTTTTTCATATTCGTCCTCACAACGTAGTCCTCATAACATCACGATACACGAACAATTATTATCTATGCTATATGTTCAGACTGCCGTAATTTCGCCCATTTTTTAACCATCAAACTCGACGAGCTCTAGCTTGATTTCTTCACTAGGTGCTGTCATTTCGAATGTTTGTGGTCGATTGACATGAAACCCTGACGAGGTACAAGTTGAAGAAGCCTCGAGAAAAAATATGATTGACGGATCGACATGAAACTTTGATGAGATTGAATTCGTGCTTGGAAACTAGCAAAGACAGGACATGTAGGGACCTTCTTCTTCATAAACATATATTTAAATGATAATATCTTATATTATCACCCACATTTCCTCAACTGCATATGAAATGGTCGCTATTTTTCAAAGGTTCTAGAATCGACAATTTTCAGCTGATCGAGATGAAACCTTGACGAGGCACGACTTCAAACATTGTTTTATTCCTGTATAAAATTTCAAAGCTCTAGTTCAATTCCGTTATACATAACTCGCGTGCACAAAGAGATTGGCATCTGAAAAAAGCTAAAAATCAACCATTTTTAAAGTGCACCAGAATCGACAATTTTCAATCGATCGAGATGAAACTTCGACGAGGCACAACTTCAGACATTGGTTTATACGTATATAAAATTTGAAAGCTCTAGTTCAATTCCTTCATACCAAACTCGCGTGCACAAACTACCCCCTGTCGAGGGGGACGGACGGACAGACAGACAGACGGACAGACAGACGGACAGACAGACAAGCTCAACCCCATATCCCTCCGTTTCACGGGGGATAATGACATTTATCATTTACATGATAACTCATTAAAACATAGTTACATGCTCTCGAAATTTGAGAGCCCATCAGCCAGATACTTAAGGCCGGCTTCCTATAAGTGTGTTACGTTTCCCATTAACCACGATATGTGTGATGCATCGAAATCGTTGGACAAGTCAAAACATCTATGAATGCGAAAACAGTTTAACGGGTAAGCAACTTCCTAGTTCCCATATTTGATTATCAATTAGATTTATTGCTGAGCCCCTGCGCCACTCACATTGCGAAAATCATCTTTTAAGTTTTGATTATGAATACAATTAAATGGTTTCGGTCCAAATAATTAATCAAAATTCTATGTTATAAATCTATCTAAATATATAACACAATGTTCAAAATATTCATCGCTTCTGAATAATATTAAGATCTATTTTATATCTGGCACTCACACGTCAAGAAATACGCATATAATGACAGCATCGGTACGATGCTCCCATTTGTAATATAATGTCCTCTTTTAGGCTAATTACCAGCTTTTTTCACTCAATGCCCAACTTTTTTATTATATAACACATGGCGTTTCTTTGCGATAGTGGCCATTTGTATGTACCAATTCATATTTAGATTATAATATAATGCACATTACATAATGATGGAGAATTAAAATGTGGGGTCTCGAATCTTGAATGCAAACCCTTAACTTAAGCAAATAAAGCCGGTAATAAACCCAGTTAAGTATCACAATTGCTGATGGTTGACTTGCTTCTAGCACTGTGATTTTTAATGATATGTAACTCTTTGGAGAAATTTAAGCTATACAATTAGTTGTTGTCGTGTTTCCTACATGCATCATGCATGCATCAATTAAATCGACTCTGACAACAATATCAGACATGAATATACATACAATCAAATAATTTTTTATTTCATAAAAGGATTTTCGTTTTAAATGGCGGAATATGGCGCTTCATAAAGCATCTCTGAGGCTGTCGAAAGGATACTAAAATTCCTTAGCCACAAGATCCTAGTTTAAATTTGCATATACAAGCTCATCTCAAAATAAGACTTTGATGAACAATGGCAAATTTATGTTTATGAGCATACACATATGTAAGACAAAATCCTATTTGTAAAGTGGTAGCATTCTTAACAATATGTTTCTCCAACATAGAGCTGTCAAGATATACAATCGTCTTCTGATGTTTATGGTTTAATGTATATTATTCATATTTTACCAAAAAACAATATATCGTCGAGGGTGCAGACCCCAACCGAACGCCAATAGTCAGTGTATATTGATGTGCTGATATCAAGCGCGTTAAAAGTCTATTGCGTCGTCTGTTGCAGAATTCTACCTTAGTTCCACGTGACTTGATTTTGTCGCTATTTTCTATTTATTTATTTATTTATTAATTGTTAAAAGTCAAATGATCCCTTCGTTGCCCATCAATCCCTTCATTTGATTCGGAGGTCTAGCGTTTACATTGCATGGTCTAAGTTTCAGAAAATCACCGGCGTAGCACGTGACTATTTTGTCATTTTGGGCTAAAAGTAAAACAAGGAAGTATTTGTGAAACACGAACAGGCCCCAACCGCCCCCAAACTCGAAGGGGTATGGGTTTTTGTAGATTTAAAATATATTTCCTATGGAAACCGCTATTTTTGGCCAATTTGACAACTTCCGGTCGGGTGTTTTTGACCGAAATGGCCAAAAAGCACATCTACGGACCAAGACCTTTGATTTGAGCCTATAACCAAGTCTCTAAGACGTTCCGTTCAAAAGTTCTAGCCCGATCAAGCTCAAGTCTT
>LQRL01125360.1:0-13683 GCA_001703475.1 Hydroides elegans
ATTAAATGCAAGTTTGAACGGTTGCACATCTCGTACGCTCTGCCGTTCAACGGTTCAAAGTTGTATGCAAATATAATCGTGTGACTTTATTTATGCAGACTATGCATATACCATTCGCTAAAGACGCAGAAACAAGTAACACTTGTCGTCATAATTCTTACATATTTGTTGCGTCATAAGCAATATATGCCATTACGTCATAATTCCACAACAAACAATTACTATACATGTACGTTCTTGACTACCCTTAGCATTGAACGGTTGAACGTTAGAACATAGAGTTTCTCCTTATTTTGCAGAAATGTCTCATCAATCAAATTGCTATAGAATGTGAAGCTTCTTATGTATCAATGAATTGTAAGTTTGAACATTTGTACATCTCATATGTTCTACGGTTCAACGGTTCAAAGTTGATGTCAATGTGATTTAAATTATGTAACTTTGCAATATTGATAATATAAACATTACTTTGACAATAATGGAAACGTCTAGGGTTTGTCTATCCTAATGCACATATAACATTAACATACGTATACTCATACATTCTATATAGATGGATCTACGTCGTAAAGATATTGTTATCGGTGAATCTCGCAAAAGACACGGAAACAGTGAAACTTGTCGCAATGACCCTAACCTTTTTGCGTCATAAACCTTATATACAAATAACGTCATTATCGTATAACAAACAATTAATATATATTCTTGACTACACTTAGCATTGAACGGTTGAACCCTAGAACGTCTACTTTTTCAGATATATCACATCAATAAAATTACTAGGAAAGTTTCAAAGATAGTCATAGAAAATATGTTATTTGAACGATTGTACCTCCTCTTTCAGAAATGTCAAAATATACCCACACACCTTTCTCTAAAGAATATAATAAAATGTCACATAGGCTCTATGTCTTTCAACTTTGAACCGTTGAACATGTGTGCAGCTCATTGAACATTTAAATTCCTTGGACATACCTCGAAAGGTATAGCTTAATTGCTTCATACCAAACTCGCCTGCACAAAGAGCTTGACATCTGTAAAAATGATTAAAATCGACAATTTTTAAAGTGCTCCAGAATCGAAAATTTTCAACCGATCGAGATAACACCTTCACGAGGCACGACTTCAGACCTTGGTTTATACGTGTATAAAATTTGAAAGCTCTAGCTCAATCGCTTCAGACCAAACTTGGTTGCATAAAGTGCTTGGCATATGAAAAAAAGTTTAAAATCGACAATTTTTAAAGTGCTCCAGAATCGACAATTTTCAACCGATCGAGATAAAACCTTGACGAGGCACGACTTCAGACCTTGGTTCATGCGTGTACAAAATTTGAAAGCTCTAGCTCAACTGCTTCATACCAAACTCGCGTGCACAAAGTACCCCATATCAAGCGGGACAGACAGACGGACAGACGGACAAGCTCAACCCTATATCCCCTCGTTTTCACGGGGGATAATGAGATTATGACATTTGTACACCAAACAATCAAATTAAATACTGAACTTAACTATATTACATGTATATGTTATCTAGGCTTTGTTTTTACCTCTGAGCGTATTTGATAGTGGCCACAGACGTATGGTTCATCAGAAGCACGGAGGCGAATCCCGGGTTGTAATCTTGGAAAGTGACGCTCACAGCAGATTCCATGGGTTGACACACGGCGTTTATCCCGCCCCACTAAAGGAGACAAATAGTGCCATATATAATGCAATGTATATGCATTAAACAGATTATATATGAATATATATGAAAAGATAAATTATTGTCACAGAGCTTATATGAACATTGACGTATGGGAAAGTGCATTGAAAAACAAATATATAGATAGATTGACACGGAGACATAGATTGAGAAAAAGAGAGAAGGAAAGAAGTAAATAGAGAAAAAATGAGGAGAAAAAAATTGGGTTATTATTCACCTGACCTAACGCTGTCTAAGCTAAAGCAGCGCGGTATGCGGGTTCGACGGAGAGAGATGATTTGATCTAGAAATTATGAGACATTGATCCAGGTTTGTATGATATGATAAATATTACTGTATATCAATATCGGGTGGGTGACCCCACTTACCTTGCTCTCACTAAGCTTAAGAAGCGTCGTGTGCGGCTCTACAAACGAGAATGCTGTCGTCTGCTCTTCTTCACCCGCTACTTTTACGACCATTTTCTTTCGCTTGTCCGTCTGCACTGGCCAGAAGGGGACGCACTGCAAGGGGATTGAAAATGGAAAGTGCATTAATGAAATCATGACCGTTTTCGCGATGTTTCGTATGTTGACGAGTACTCTATCTATTTATGTACTACGCTTAATGGAAAATGTTTAGAATATTTTTTTTTTCAAATAATTGTTGCTTTCAAAAATATATTTTGTCAGCAAGATATTACTATGGTTTTGGTATAGATTGATGCTTAACTTTCGATACTGATATTTAAGTTGTCTATTAAAAATCCTATCAAAACTATCTATGTATTTGTAATTCAGATTGTTTACATCATGAACGCGATTGATACATCTTAAGCATATTCGAAGATAAAAATTAATCTAAACCTACCTGGCCTGGTTGTACTTCACACCATTCGGCCTCTTGGGCTGCTTCTTTCGCGCTAATGGCATACTGAAAGAACGATATTTGAAAATGGTTGTCGCTAAGTTAATTGCATAAATTGTAAAGAAGAATTTTGAGGACTAGTTAATAAGCCATAAGATTCGTCTGTCTATTGCATCAGCAGGCGCGGATTTAGAGGGGGCGCACCCGGCGCGCGCCCCCCCCTGTTCGCCCTTATATGAAAGAACAACAAATAAATTTGCGCCCCCCGGTTCAGTCTGATGAATTATACGGTTTGCGCCCCCGGTTCAACATTTTTCTGGATCCGCGCCTAATCAGAGTATCATTTAGCCTATTTTTTTTCTTTTTTTTCCAATCAATTCTTTTTTAACCAGTATAGAATCTTCGATCTGTTATATAAAATAAGAACAGTTTTATTGACGTGATGGTTTGATTTTGGACAAATCATATCTGATTTCGTTTCACATATACAATGTATTTATACATGTAAACAATTACCTATATATATCGAACATTGAAAACGATAAAACCATCTTACCTGCGCTTGGTTGATTAGCATGTAGAAGGGAGTGAATGTGACGATTTTGGTCAAACCTCCTGACGCAAGTTGAATGTGAACGCCAACCTGTAAAAAGGCCAATAAGAACGATGCAATGCAATCACGTGACATAAACAATGCGATGGCGAACATGTGGTATAACCGCGTGATGTAAACAATAAACACATGATGTGAATATGTCGTAATGTAAACGTTCATTATGATATGGTAACGTGTTTAAATTTTTCATGAAATGATCTCTCAGGAGGTAAAAATCTGCGACTTGAGGCGTCAAATATAATATTTTGGCAGCTGAAAAAGAAACAACTGTTTTATGATTCAAACATAAGGCATGCAAGATCGAACGCTCGTTGAACAAACAGGAGATGAGTAAAATTACTAGTACCGAATTCTGGAAATTGGATTTTATGCAATTTATATTCATCGATCTTTAAATTAAATTCATGAATCTTTAAATTATATTCATGAATCTTTAAATGTACTTCATATTTTATTTTATTTTTTTTAAAATGTTCTTTCACCATGCAATTATTGAAAATTTAAGAAATGAATATGACCATTTTGCTTGCTTCTTATTCTTACGAAGACAACTCAAGCAAATATCAAGAACCATAATATATTTAGAGGTTTGGAAAAGGTGTATGGAGACATTATTTTTAGTCAACTCAGAGTGGAAATGGAAACTGAATACAGCGTGTATTTATCGCAGTGTAAATTAATGGAAAATGCAACCTTTTTTAGTACAAATATATTGAAACTTTCCTCAATGATTTTACATTGAAAGCCCCTATCGTCATTTTTCGCAAGGCAAAGCAGAGCATTCATATTAGTTACCGAAGTTAGTTAGCTTTAAATGTTTATTATTAATATATTAAGAGACTTTGCCTGTTGCAAGTTTTAATTTGGCTTAAGATTATCTTACGTCAAAAACTTGAACCCAACACGACCATGCAATTCTTTATAAACCTGAACCAAAACATTGATATAACTTAGTGAAAATAAGAAAAAAAAATCGGATATATTAAACAAGTTTATAACCATTCTCCAAAATATGCGAAAAAAATCGCTTTATGTCAATTTACAACATTTATTTATTACAGAGCTGTCATATCTTGCATAATTCCCTTAGTAATATTTTGTATCATTTTACATTTACATTTATCGTAATTTGTCTGAAAAAAGTTCCCTCTAGTTACTAAGAACACTCTGTTTTGTAAGTTTAAAAATGGCCGCATTTAAAGCAGAAAGCTCTATTACACTTTCAAAAAAGTTCTTACTGATGTATACCTTAACTTAAATTTGCATGATTCATTAACAAGATTGTCAAGGGTTTGACAATGACCCAGCTTTAGTGTATAGCTTAAGTGCCTTATGTATAATTTAATTTGAAGATTCTCGAATCGATGCGACTAAACATTCTATGGAAATATAAGGGGAATATAATTTTGGCGTTTTTAAATGAAAAAATATTCAAGGCTAAATCCAGGTTCGAACCCACGATTTTGGGATCACTAGGCAGATACTCTACCAACTGAGCTATCTTGCCAGATGTGAAGCGCCTTGCTCTAGGAAGTCAATAAATGCCAAAACATGATAAGCATAAGGGAAAGTATAAGCTAATATACAAACCCAAGAATTATAAAGATAAGAAGAAAGATAAGAAGGACAAGGTTAGGTATAAGTTCAAGTAAAAATATAATCGGGAACACAATATATAATGAGGTGACCATACAGAAGCTTGCGTTAAAGTTTGAAAGCTCTATGATCAAAACTGTTTGAGAAGATAGCTGTTAAAGCTAAGAGTTTTTTGCTATATATAAGACCTAATTGGGCGGAAATAGCGAAGTCCACTATTGCGACCACAATGGTTCGATCGTCATCAAAAGCACAATCCATAATGAAGTGACCATATAGAAGCTTGTGTTAAAGTTTAAAAGCTCTATGATCAAAACTGTGGGAGAAGATAGCTGTTGAAGCTATGAGTTTTTTTCCAATATATAAGACCAAATTGGGCGGAAATAGCGAAGTCCACCATGGCGACCACAATGGTTCGATCGTCATCAAAAGCACAATACAAAATGAACTGACCATATAGAAGCTTGTGTTAAAGTTTGAAAGCTCTATGATCAAAACTGTGGGAGAAGATAGCTGTTGAATCTATGAGTTTTTTACTATATACAAGACCAAATTGGGCGGAAATGGCGAAGTCCACCATGGCGACCACAATGGTTCGATCATCATCAAAAGCACAATCCATAATGAGGTGACCATATAGAAGCTTGTGTTAAAGTTTGAAAGCTCTATGATCAAAACTGTGGTAGAAGATAGCTGTTGAAGCTATGAGTTTTTTTACTATATATAAGACCAAAATGGGCGGAAATGGCGAAGTCCACCATGGCGACCACAATGGTTTGATCGTAATCAAAAGCACAATCCATAATGAGGTGACCACATAGAAGCTTGTGTTAAAGTTTGAAAGCTCTATGATTAAAACTGTGGGTGAAGATAACTGTTGAAGCTATGAGTTTTTTACTATATACAAGACCAAATTGGGCGGAAATGGCGAAGTCTACTATGGCGACTACAATGGTTTGATCGTCATCAAAAGCACAATCCATAATGAGTTGACCATATAGAAGCTTGTGTTAAAGTTTCACAGCTCTACTGTCAAAGCTGTGATAGGAGATAGGTTTTTTAAAAGTTTACGAAATAACTAACTAACTAACTAACGGCGGACGGACACAAACCGATTGCACAAACCCAGTTTTCGTTTCACGAAAGCTGGGTTAAAAAATAATGTATCATAAAGTATATTTTTACCCGTAGACTTAAATTTGCATAATTCATTAAAAGATAATGTATCATAAAGTATATTTTTACCCTTAGACGAAAGTGAGTTATGGCATCAATATACCTCGAAGCAACCAAATCGAACATAATACCATAAAGGAAGTGATTATGACAAACTTGGGTGCAAACAAGTGATAAGTAATATTTGGCAAATAGTTTTCATTTTCTAAATATCGACCCATCTATGAAGTAAATAATTAGCGTGTGAATATTTTAATTTAGCACAGTTGCTTTTCGATTTATTAAGAGCCAAGTCGAGCCATATTATCAAATATTCAAATATTGCAAAATATCTGTATATACCTCTAAGGGAGCCTCCACTTTTTCATCCGGGTCCCGATTTGATCGTATGCATGACCATGATTTTGACTTTAAAAACGATAATAACAAATTATATATGCTTTTGCATGCTTAGTTTACAGACAAATTTAATCCGAGATATGTAGAACCGTACTCTATGTTCCGGAAGTAATAATATTAATATCCAGAGTTTTATAATATTGGTCGCATAAGTTTTCTTGATACTTTCGTTTATGTTAGTACATAAATTGCCATAATTTCAAGAAAAAGTCAAAGACAATAACAGAGATAATTTTTACACAGAGCTTTCACAACTCAACACACAATCATAAACACAGGAACTGTGAATATACAAATGAAAATATATATGTAGACTATGTTCAAGTTGATGAGCAGATAAAAAGTGTAGATTGTCAGCACTGAAAATCTGTTCACGTCAAGCTTTGTTAAAACTGAGTGAGAGTTAATTTTAGCTGGCATTTTATAAAGATAAACATAAAGAAGTCCTATATTCTCATTCCACACGACTAACAGGGCGAGGTAGGCGAAAAAGCGTTGAGATTATACCAGTCAGGGCTTGCTCATGGAAAATGTTCTCGACGCATAATTTTTGAGCGACAAAAAACGTTTAACCTGTCGCAAATTTCCAAATCAATCAGTGAGACACTATCTGGCAATAAAAACTCAAAGAAGCGCTTTATCGATCTGAGATGCACCTCCGTAAACATGAAAAAAACATAATACAACAATCTAAGATAAGTATTGGATATGGTTTAGGCGTGGAGCTTTTGATGTATCATAGAGGTAGATCGCTTATGAGCTTATAACGGTAGCTGAAAGCATTTGAAGTGAATTCGGAAAGGGTTCGAAGCCACACACATTTCATTTCTCGATATTTTAATTTTTTTTCTTGTATTTTTCAATACCTAAAAAAATATATTTGCAAGCAACTATAAATGGGTCATTTATACCATTGTACACGCATGCCATTTTTTGGATTTTCAGTCTGGTTTGCTTTAATCCTAGATACTGTCTAAAGAAGTCCATACGTATATGTACATTGTATGTTGACCTATAAAATGCCAGTTTTGGAAGAAATTATTATATAGATCATATTGTTTCTCTCGCTGTAGCCTGGATACCTGCTCTTTCACGGTCTTTCGCTTATTGGGTGAGCTCGGGGCACTATGCTCAGCGCCCCCTATACTCAAACCCACGAAGGCAGAGGAGGTCAGGGTGGAGCCCACTGTCTGTTTTATGAGGTAAATCATATTATGTGAACATAAACTGACTATGACACATGTAAGGATACGGGTATACTCCATGCTGAATAAAATGCTTTTAGAGACTAAAAACCTAAAAGGACAATGACCAGTACGAAGAAAAGTAAAAACTGCTTAAATGGTCAAAAACTCCTCCTTTTGGGTGAGGAAATGCGTTTGATTCAACCGTTTCGAATGCTGCATAACAACATGCTTCAATCCTGCTTAACTATAATACTATACATGCTTATTTAATTCTAATATCCCTTCACTTTGCTTACCTCGTAGGTGTGCCCTTTGAACTTGCACGTGACCGTTCCCGAGCTGCCTACTGTGTCCAGAGAGAACTTATCAGACCACTCAGAATCGGACATTTTCAGCGAAGCCTAGTGAAAGAAAAATATTTAAAAAAATGAAATTTATACATTCGTAATGGAACACATAGATAAAAGGTTAAATGATTAACTTATATTAATTTATACTGGGCGTAAAAAATAGAAAGGGGTCTTATTCTATTTAGATTGAACCGGAATCTGGAATGACAATCTTCTCTCAATCTTAGGCACTCAATAAGTTGACGTTTGTCATAAAAATTCCTTTACATATGAAAAGAGTCGACCATTTTCATCGAAGTCTAACAAAATATATAGGAATAATTAAAATGTTTTGTTTTTCAAATATATTGCAATAAGCCAATGGATGCCTCTTGCAAGGAACAGTATAAGATAATTGAATATCTATGCATACTGATAAAGAAAAGTTTAGATATGACCTTTCCGGTTAAAGAATCAAGATCTCGTCTGGGTTTTATTCATTTATTTAATTCATGACATCGAAATTTTTAAAAACACATATTAGTTAATTTGTTTTCTGTAAAATCGGGTCGGGGCAAGGAGGTATCATTCAGGATAAAATAAACTTTAGAGTAAACAATTAATCACACAAGACAAGAACATTCACCAACACTGATTCGACGATTTACTAAAATACACATTAACTTTGAACAAATCTACGCGTAAAAAATCCAGATTTACAACGAAACTGACTATACAAGAGTTCATTCGATATTTCTTATTGCAGTCACATAGATTATTAACTGCAATTTTATGAAAAATCTCATTCGTTATAAAAAGAAGAGTTAAGATAACGTTAACTTCACTTGAAAATGTAGAGTTATCATTAAAAAATGTCTAATATTATATCAAAAACTTTAAAGTAAATATTATATCTACTTTTGTACAGTAAGTAATTATTCTCGATTTAGTTCCTTTTTCATGAAATTCATTCATGCAAAACATTATTGGCGGCAGACATATATTTCGCATTTGCGCAAAGATAGTTTATATTGTCGAATTACAACTTTTATAATCATTTTTATATTGTAATTACATGTTATCTTTATGAATATTGGTCAAGTAGCATTTTTGACGAGGCATATTACGGTTTGGCTGAACAATGGGCTATATCCTGAATCAGTCCCCCTATGGTTAATTTCCCATATACGAAACAACGCGCATCATAGTGTTTTAAGCCCTCTAAACGGATAAAAGGGGACCATTACAGGATATAGCCGAACAATGTAATCAACAATGCGTTTATTGATACATTGTTAAAGAATTCCACGTGCAAAACAGCAATATCTCAAATACGAGAAAATCAATATAAATTTGGTGTAGATTGTATACAAGGGAGGTAGAAAAGGTGTGGGATATGATATAAAGGGTGATCGGATATAAACAAAATCCCTGGTCCAATAAACATGAATCAATCTGACACATACTAAACGAGAACAAAAGAGAAACATCATTATGTCATCCTGTCACACGGGGCCCCAACTCTCACCAAGTGGCCTATATATAAGAGTTTAGAGGTACTATGTAACAGAATGCATTCTGGTGAAGAGCAGTCATAATCAACACAGGAATTTTATTCTCATTTTTTTTTCTAACACTGCAACGTGACCCGAACGTGCAACGCGCATGCCCAACTGTACAACAATTTTGGAGTTGAGAAGCATCATTTCGGAAGAAGAAGAATAATCAGCGAAGTTGATGTTTTCCTGTTCCTATAACTACAACAATAATGTGACTAAACAGCAAAAGTTTGCAATGCGCATGCGCCAAATGTACAACAATTTTCACTTCCGGTCTCAAGAAGAGACAACATTCTTGAAGAGCAGATATAAGCAGCACAAGAATCGTTTTGTCTAACCCTACAATAATTACAAAGTGTAACTCAGTGACTCAGCAAAAGGTGCAACGCGCATGCCCCAACTGTACAACAACATTCATTTCCGGTTTTTTTGCGGATTCAAAATATCGCATGCGCTGGTGTCACCCCGGAACTTACTTTCCCTGATTTCTGTAAGGTTTGCGCTGATGACGAGGAGCTTTTGTTTTTTTTCTTACTTGAAGAGCGCAATTTTTGAATAGAACCGCTTTTGTTTGGATCAGAATCGGCATTTGCACTCGCGCTTGCTTCCAGATTGTCGCTGCTCGTGTCATTTTGCTTCAAATTGCAGTTAGATCAGTTGTATTTCAAATAGGGTGAATTGATGTTTTATTGTACTTGGTTGTATTCTGTAGTTTATTAACACATCCCTTTTCTTCCTTTTCTCTATATCGCTCTCATTTTCTCTCTCTCTCTCTCTCTCTCTCTCTCTCTCTCTCTCTCTCTCTCAACTAAATAAGGGTTCTATACATACAAATAAATTTGTTTCGAAAAAATGAAAGGGTGTAGGTGCTATATTACTTAGGACTCGTTAAACATACACATTCGAAATCAAGAATTGTATGGTGGGTGTGGATACCATAGTTATCAGATTTCTAACCATTTTTGATAATTAAACGACAACACTCGACCAAAATTTACTACAGATACCGTTTCTATGATCTATGGGTTGTGCGACTGGGTTAGTATATATGGCAGGGACACATAAGTAGACTATTTTCCCGAAAATTTGTACCTCTTTTTCGCACTATATGAAGTTTGACTTCGACGTTTGCACTGATAAATAAGCAATGCAACCAATATTATTAATTCAAATTATAGGTATACATGTTAGCTCTGAACATATTTACAACATATTTAAGTTTTGTTGCAAATTAAAGAGATACATAGAGTTGAAACAATATTTTTGGGTAAATGCGTGTTCCCGAAAATTTGTACCCCTGCCAGAATACCATGATTCTATCGATTTCTATCCAGCTAGATCTACTCAGATCTATATATTTTAAGTTCTATATGCGTGGAAAGGAAATAAAAATGTCATTTTTAAACTTTAATTTGCTGGTGTAATTAATACATGGTTTAAATAATTATCTAGGCACTCAACTATTAAAACTGAATAAACATTATAGAAAAAAGTTACACAAAACTTTGTGAAATAGTTATCGTGTAAATGATATGTGAAGCATTAATATACCTTAATAGTCTTGTCTTTTAATTTGAACATGGTGTTATATGAGATGTCAGTTAGACTATGAGAGACGAATTCGAAGGTACTAGGAAGCTATCATGTGTTGATTATGAAGAGAGTCTAGTTATAAGCTCTTAAGATAAATAGAAATACATCTAGTTAATTGAAGAGCATAACAGTCGAGCTGAAAACCTTTTAATAATAATATACATGATTGATTAAAAAAAGAAAATTTCTTAAGTGGGCAATTCAAATACTAGAATCTTTCCGTTCGGCACATAAGCTAGTTGCATCCCGTTATTGAGTAATCACTCATTATTTTTTTCAGTTAATTCATCTACTAGCGTTCACATAATGATATTAAATGATTTACAAATTATTTCATATTAATTTCCTTGAAATATTAAACTGAGTCTTAATGTTTAACATGGGGGTGCAAATTTTCGGGAACACAATGCAGTCCATTTCATAACTTTAAAATTGCAATTATTCTAACTTTTATCTATATATGGAAAAAACAATATTGGAATATTAATCTATATTAATACACCTTTATTTTGATATCTTGTTAGAATTTTACCTTATTTCATGCCGGAGATATAAAGGTTGGAACACTGTCATTAGGCGAAAAGGGGTACAATTTTTCGGGAGAGAATTCTATGGCTATATATGGAGAATCAACAAATATTTTTCCCCAAATAATCAAAACCGAGGATTCAATAGGAAAACTAAGTGATTTGAGCAAACCTCTGTTTTTAATTCAAAGTCATCTATAGACTTTTCATACTGCTGTTCAACCTCCTATTATTAATGAAGAGGTAAAATATCGAGAAAATACTGTCAGTAAATGTCAGTAAATATTGAAGGAATATATATCAAATGAGTATTTGAAATACACGCTTTACGATAAAGAAACAGTCGCGTGAGGTTTTGAAAGTTGATAAAATATATAAATAAATACGATTAAATCGTTAGTTGAAGGTAGAGAGTGAAAAAGAAAGATCCATCTGAGTGAATGTTACTTCATCTCACACACATGTTTATGTTTTGGAAAACATTCCTAGCACTCTATTAACACTCCAAGTATCAACTCAATTCAAACTAATATTTTGAGCTGCTTAATACCTGGGACGGCGTCTTTAGATAAATAATGTAGAAAGTCAAAAATAATATTTTACAAATATACTATATAATATGAAACATACTTTTTGTAGCTTTAAATGTAACAGAAAATATGCGATACCTAACTAAAAGCAAATTTTATAATAACAAATAAAGTTCATACATGTAACTTAACCAAATAAAACCATGGATGAAAATTAATAAATGAAATAGTATTATCAATAATAGATAATAAACATTTCTAAGCAGATTCTTACTTTCTTTTTGCCGAAGAATGATTTCGCTCTGAATGAAAACAAAATGGCGCCCTCTTCTTCCGCAGGATGATTCGTCGTTCCGTCGTCTCCAGCCTGTCAATCAATCAAGTAAACAATCAGTCAATCAGTTTTTTATCAATTATCTAAATTAAGTTCACTTTTTATTGATTAGATCGGGGACATCCGGGAAAGATTAATTAAGATAACATTATTCATATTTTGAAACGTACATTGAAATACCATGATGTTTAGGACAGCCAGTCTTCGAGATTTTAAAAAGTACTCGCATAAGGCCAGATTAGTTAAGTTTTTTTTTGTATTTTTTTTTGAGATAATATCAAGCATTGTTGATGTCCATATACCTCACCATTTACCAAGTTCTTAGGTAACAAAGAGCATTTTCTATTTAAGCTACAATAATCATGATTTTATACACTTTATCCAGGCTACCATCAAGAGCAAATAAGGACCTATTTTAAACACATTTGCCCCTTAATTGATTGAGCTAACGTTTAAAAATTAGCTGATGATTTTGAAAATGATCATTCTTTGATGCTGATTTACCCTCCTGAGTTAGCAGTAAAAATAAAGATGAGCATTTGTTTTAATTATTCAGAATTTTTAGATGTTCTACGTTACAAGCGTGCTACCTGCACTAAAATTCATAAACAAGATATGACTGAGATAAAAATGAATAGAATGTGTTTAATAACAAGTATTATAAATTTGTTTTATAACTCAATTTAAAGCACTCATTTTGAATTGAGCTTTTTCTTGTTATTGAGGATAGCATTCATTGTTCATAAATAATTTATGTCAAATATTCTCACATGCCACAATGCCAAGAATTCGAATCTCCAGCCATAGAACTATATGTTGTTGGTTGTTTTTATAATTATATCTAATATATATGCAAGCTTCATGCATGGTCTTGAAATAAATTTGACTACAATGTAATCAATCTTAACCTGACTAGATTATTATTACATGTCTGCCTGACTGTGTTGGTAATAAACATAGTGATAATTTGAGGGCAATAAATTTCCGTATTTTTCCAGTTGTTGCGTCATACATAAACAATAACAAACCACGCCCAGAAAGCACGTGTTTTTACTACGAATTGTTTACGATATTGCGTCACGTGTGTTGTTCATTGATGAAACGTCATGCTTTGATAAATCAATACGCGAACGCATTTTAGAAAATAAAAAGTTTGTTTGATATTTTCTTACTGAAAACATTTTAGATATTGATTACACATATATGAGGTAATACTATGAAACGTATTTGATATTCTAAAGTTAAGTTAATACTTCATTACAGATAAATAAAGAACTTTTTTGT